>JANCMA020138488.1:0-14297 GCA_024336925.2 Zoanthus solanderi
ATTACGGTAATTTTACAAAAAATCTCCTTCACAGTTACGTTCAATGTATGACTATCTGCAGCAGCTCATCTGTACAAAACAACAAGGCAGAATGACCCAGGATCGCATATGGATAGAAATGGATGGAATAATATAAAATCGAAATAGAAACTAACCTACTTTTTCTGCATGCTTCTTTCGAGCGCAGACTCGCTCTTCACGCGCGGAGATGTTCCCCAAGCGAACAATTTTCGCCTGGTAATCCGATCGCTGTTGTTGTCGCTCTTGTTCAGCTTCTTCCCTCAGCTGTATTTTGAGAGAGCTTCTTATTTGGAGAGTTCTTTCCTCCCAAAACGCATTAACGAGCCAGTTAATGTCACATTTTCCTTTGTGTCCCACAGTTTTACTACACTCTCTGCTTCTTTTGCAAAGCGAACTGCCACCAAAACACAACACAGTACATGAACACAAGCTATCGAGTCGTCAAGGACGTAACAAAATAGAATATGGCGGACACAGCTCGAAGTGCAAATCAAAACCCCTATTTACGCTGGCAGTACTTACAATTTCGTTTCTTCTTCGCCAGCCCCACTGGCAGCCATAACGCTAATCTTCGATTTGAACTTTGGAAGTATATCTTTTTATGGAACAGGCCAGAAGAAACGATGAAAAACTGCCCTAGGAGGGGTGTTTGGACGACATTTTGTATCTTCACACAAAAAGAATAGGTTTAAACAACCAATTTGAAAGTTCATTTTGTAGTTTCTGACAGAAACTTCCAACAAATGGCAAAAATGGATCGATTAGGTGCGATAGGTACGAGTATAAACCACCCCTATGGATAAAAAACGCCATTTTTATTCGATTACTCGGTTGACGAAAGTCGTACCAAAACCTGTGTTTTTTCCAGTCGGGTCGGGGAATCGAGAAAGTGAGTGTTATTCTATTTCTGGACGGGGATTGGGATCTAACTTATGTTCAGTATTGATTTTATTAACTTTTGAACAGAGCGTATTTCAAAATGGCGCGCGCAAACAGGAAGACGCTTGAATTTCGGCTGGCGAGGTCACATGACCAAAACAAAGCGACCTGGGAGAAAACTCCCTAGCAACTGAGCAGCATGCTTTCTTTTTTGGAAACCAGCAAAGTTCGTCATAATAGCTTCCACGCTTGGTGCATAACCCCTAAACACTAGGTTTAGTCTTCTCCCTCTGGCTTGCGAAGCATATACCCTAAGTCTATAAAAGCAGACAATTACCGAGAGTGACCATCCCAAAAAATAAATTAGCGCGTTTTAATGGATTTATAACAATTAAAATTTAAAAACACCAGTCTCACTTTCTTTACCAATTTTCCTTGTTATCTTTTCATTTAAGTATATCTCGTTAGGTGGATGAACCGTCATTGCGGGGATCAAGATTTTTATTAACACCCACCCCTAAAGCTGTTGCTATGTCAATGGTTTTGTTTCGGTCAAGGCTGGAAAAATTTTTATCAAAAGCTTTTACACAAAAACTTATGCAAAACTGAAACTAGTAACTCACAGGAAAGTCTGTTAGTGTAAACAGGTAATAGAGTACTTTTAGTTGAAGGAAGATATCAAAAATATCACAATAAGGTTTAGTCACTCAAATTTATTAACCGGTCAAAAGCTCAAGTTGTATCTTGTTTTTTCTCAAGCATTGAAAATCCAAAATCGGCTGAACGCTTTTAGAAGTTGTATGAATAGCCACCATTAAAAAAAAAGAAATGAAATTCGATGGGTTGGTGTCGATCACGGTCTACTTTCTAAAACAATTCACAACTATGAAAGGACCACAATGTTTTTATAAAAACTTACCGATCAAACTGTAATCCTCTCATGGATTGCAAATGGTTTTCAATCAATCTTTTCATCTCTAGTTCCGTTGTATTTCTTGTAAAAGAAATATCAAATACTCTGTTTTCTCCACGTGGACTCTAGTTGGCGGACGAGGCAAACGAGTTTCCAAGTGAACAAAAGTGCGTTTCAGCAATTGTCCATCAATCGGGGCGTATTTACAGTAAAATCATCTTCAGAAGATGATACATTGGAGCTGGTTGAAGATATTGACATTTCGTAAAGTAACGAACAAGAAAAGTACTGCACTAGTATTAAGCAGCTTGTCACTTCAATCGAAATACAGTGATCGTGGCCCAGCGACAGGACGCTTTAATACGATGCTGCTGAATTTTATTGAAAGGACAAACTTTTGTAGCTGCCGCGGAAATTTATCTAAGTAATACAAGGAAATGAAACGCCTCTCTCCAAAGTTTCAGTTTTTAAAACGGCTGTTGATTTGTCAGTGAAAATTTAACTTTTTCAAAATTGGAAGCTCCGATTATCTTATTTTACTGAGTTTTACTTGTAAATTAACAAGCATAACGAGTAGAACAATAGTTGTCCGTTTGGGCGATACATGTATAAACTTGTCTTTCTGCTATGAATAAGTCTGCCATTTAAAAATTTAAACTTATTTTTAAAACATATATAAATCATAATGATAATGTTTTACGGCACGGGATACACTTTTTTTCTTATTAAGAACACAAAGCTCAGAAAAAAAAATTAATAACGATCTGAGGCTAAAACGAAAATGTTAAGACCAAAACTAAAAAAGATTTTGGCCTTTGGCTTTGATTTTGTTGGGGAAAAATGAAAAAAAAAGAATTAAACTATATGCTGTCCTTTCTAAGTATATCTGAGTCCTAAACATTATACCTCATATAATTTGCTCCTCTCATCTATCGCAGTTTCTTTAATTTTGCATGGGGGATTTTACATTCCTGTATTACGAAGTAAGTTATCTGCATCACTCGACTTTATCCAAATGATATTATAAGGAAGCGTGAAAGTTTTTTTTTTCTGAAGCTGTTAAACAACTTAAGAGATAAAAATGCAAGTATCATTTGAAACAACTTCATACTACATTCAGGATCGTCATTATTTGTTATTTATGATAGATTTCAAAGCAACAAAACTTGCATGAGAATGTAGTTAAAATATTAGCAGTAGTTAATGTTTTAACAAACTATCAATATATTGTAATTTAAAATGTGTTAAATAAAATGAATGATGAAATGATGAAGATGAAGCTAACATCCACGAGAAAAAATCTTGAGATGTTGTGTTTTTGTGCAGCTTAATCGTGAGTTTGATTCAGTAAAAACTCAGTTTTAAGCAAAAACCCTAATACAACTAATAATACAACTTTGTTTGTTTTGAAATGACCTTCGTCCAGGTGGGTATTATACACGTAACCTTGCATTTCAAGAGTAATGAAATTTGTCACGATATCAGTGTTCAACAACAGAAAACTCGCGGTGGAATACAGTAACTATGAAAGTAAGATTATTTATTCATGTAATTTTATTAAAGTACTTTAATTTACAGCGTATTAGCCGAGAATTTGGCCCCCAACTTTTTGTTTGAAGTTTTGGGTTCGGCTTGATATCAGCTTTGGAGAAAAAAAATAAGACCTGACAAAAATTCAGACGTTAGAAATGAAAAGCATACTTGTTGAAAGAAAATTGAAATAACTTTTTGGAAACTAATTTAAAATCGAACGAAAAATGGACTGGTTTCCGTGTTCCTAGCCCTTTGACACTTCAATGGCTCTTTTAACGAACGCTTTTGATATTTGTGATTGGATGATAAATTTTAGACGTCCAATTGCAAGCCAGACAAGTGGTGCAAAAATGACAAGCTATTGTAGTGCAAATTAAGTACAGTAAAGCAAGACTTTGTTAAAACTATTTTTGGCCGTGATAACGCATTTGTCAGTAATTCCTGGAGGACTAACCTCCCTTCTGCAACCGCTAAATGTACCATTAAACAAGCTGTTCAAGGACCGAGTAAAAAGTCTTTTTTGATGGCAGAGGGAATTCACAAGTTTTCAGCTGGCGTGTGGCTAAAAAAGACTCCAAAGAGTTAATTTGTTTGTGGGTCGCCGAAGCGTTGCATGACATTCCACAGGACATGATCCTAAGATCATTCCTGAAGTGCGGTATTTCAAACAGCCTGTTAGAACAAAAGATGGCTTGGTACAGTGTATATGAGAGTTAAGCTGAGAGTTCTGCTGATGAACTTGATGATTCGTTTATCCGAGAATTGTTTATGTCTGACGATGAGGAGTCAGACTAGGAAGGATTTTGAGACTTGATGAGAGAATTAACTTCATGCAATTGCTCTTTTGAAAATGAGCGAACAGGTGACCAAGTCGTTTTAACTAGTTTGTCTTTCCAGCGAATGGATGACGAAGTCGTTTGAACTAGTTGGTTTGTCCAGTGACCTGATGATCAAGTCGTTCGAATGAGTTGGTGTTTCCAGCGAGCGGGTGACCAAGTTGTTCAAAGGAGTTGGTGTTTCCAGGAAATGGGTGATCAAGTCGTTCGAACAAGTGGATCTTTTTACCGAACGGATGACGGATCCGTTCAACCGGGTGCAATTTTTTTCGAACGGCTTACAAATGGATTTAAACGGAATCTCGTTTAAGAACTGAAAGTCGTTAGCAGGGCGAAGGGAGAGAGGGCGTAGAAACGGCCATATATTTCTTTTGGCCGATCCGTGATGCGGAGGGGAGACTGGGTACGTGATTCAAATTCAAAACAACAATGGCGGCAAGAGTTTTGATGAAGGAGGTAAGCACGGAGAATTATTGCTTTGTAAAATGGTTTTTCTTTGTCTGTAAAGATTTTGGTTAATTTTAGATAATTTATTAAGGTTTAATTAAGGATAAGAACCTAAAATAATGTGGATTTACTGTTTTTGTACTTGAAAATTCACATTCGATTTCTTACGAAAAGTGTTATCGAAGAGCTATTTTTATTGAACGACTGTAGGCGCTTGGCTTGCAGTTTCAAACCCAATGTTTTCCAAAAGTTGATTTATTGTTTTTTGAAACATTTATACCATAAACTTTGTGCACAAAAAATCTTAGAGTGAGCAAACGTGAGCCAAAAAGATTTTGAGCACCCTAAAGTTTTCAATACAAATTTGGCCGGAGTTTTATAATGCGACTGCCACATAGAATCATAAATCGATCATAACAAACCGAGACGTTGAAATCTACAATGTCTGCCAATCTTGTTTTCCCGCCTCTGAAGAACAATTTGCCACCTTTTATTCTGCTTACTTCAAAATGGAAGCAAACGCGAAGAAAAGTAAGAGACTGCTTTCGACTCCAACCAAACCACCTCGCAAAAAGGGTGCATTTTTCGACACACCACCAAAGATAAGACATGAATTGAAAGAGTTACAGATTTCTCAATGCTAGGAAAATAGCTTCCAAAATAGAAGTCAAACTTCGCTCCTGAAAACATGTGGTGAACCATCATATCGAAAATATTGGTAGTGGTGAAGGACGAGTCCATGAACAAGCAAGCGATTCAACCTTATTGTATGGACAAGATACAAAAATCAGTTCTAATAAATCTCTTGAAGATCCACTCTCAATGCATGTATTTCGAACTGGCTGTCCTTTAACCAAAGAAGAATTGTTACTTTATTCAATTGTGAAAATTTCCTTTCCCGAAAATGGTTTCAACTTTAAAGCTAAAACTACAGAAAAGTATGAGCCCATCATCTTAGCCGTTGATTGAGTGTACAATTCACACTTCAAGAACTATAATTTTAGGAACTATTTCCATCGTTCTTCTCATAATTTAATGAAAAATTTGGGAAAAGTAAAAGGAGTTCTCAGCTGGGTGTACTACAAAGACAACGTGATAGAAGTTTTGGAGAGATTCACCCACCTTTTAAAAGGTCTTACAGACTCTAATGCAGTATTGGGAAATGACATTGAAGAATTGAAAAGCTTCATACAAATACAGTGTAAGAATGCTACAGCAGAGTCAGATAAAGCCAGTACATCTTCAGAAAAGTTTGAACGAACTGACTCATTCATTATTGAACAAATTCCAGAACTACATATCTTTGACTTTTGACTTTCCTAAGTGGAAGGCTAACTGCAGTGAAAACAAAAAGTCATGTTTTCTGGTAACGATGGTTATGCAGAAGTTAAAATTATAATTAATACTGACTTTACCTGGCATATAGTTTTGGAAGGCAGAGTTAAATCCACTGATAATTTAGATTGGGCTGATATTCCCAATCATATAAAAACAGTTGCAAGCCTTGAAAATCTTTTGTCAGTAATACAAAGCTCTCGTATTTGTAAAGGTTGCCCCTTTGAGCCATTTGAAGCTGTTGTGCCACTAGACAACAGTCAACCAGTATTTTACACAAAAAACAAAGAAGCAGCAGCTTATGTTGAAACAAAGATTTCACACTTTCATCAAAAAATAATTTGGTCAACTGCTTGTGTGGTATTTCTCCCTGGAAAAGATGAAGTAGTCTGTGAAAAGAGTGTGTGTGATGTTTGTGTGCAAACAGAACATTATTTGAGAACAAAAAAATTCAGACTTAATAAAAAATTGCTTCTTGGACCTCCAGAGAAAACAAATGAAACTGATCCCCAACATCGTACCTTTGCCTACATGAGTAGAGAGGAACTACTTAATATTACCCGAAAACAGTCGGGAAAATTAAGGAAACTGCATAAGCAGATAGAACGGCTGGAAAAACACAGAGAAAAAATGAGTACAGTTGGTGAGAAGACAGATGTAGATTTCAAATTTATGCCTTCGCCCTGCATCTCATGGATAATCTCAGCTGAAAATATCAGATTACTTCGGTACCAGTTTTCCTGTGTTAGTTTATTGGACGCGCTAGTGCCCAGTCTCCGAATAATTGCATGTCAAAAGCGCATAACGACAGAAGCGAAGAACGACGTGATGCAAAACGACGGAAGTGCAGAATGACACTAGCTTGAATTGAAGAATCAATCAATATTGAAATCCTTCCAGCTGGTTACTCTATCTACAGAAAAGATCGTGGAGTCCTTGCAGTGAAAACGAACTCATTTATTTTATCTCGTGAAATAACCGAAGTCAAGACAGAAATCGAAGCGATCACAGTGGAACTATCATTCAGTTCGAATAAAAAAACACTAGTGTGCTGTTGCTACAGACCACCTAACGCTGATAAGAAGTGGCTGGAGAAATTTATTTTATTCTTAGCTGAATCTCTAGCGCAAAACAATAATATGCTAATATGTGGAGATTTTAACTTTCCGGGAGTCCACTGGAAATCGCCTGAAGAAACAAGAGGTGTTGATGAAGTCCAATTCACAGAGTTGTTAAGTGATTACCTTCTTAACACCACTAAACACCTGTCAAACAAGGGGAAATAATATCCTTAACCTTGTTATTGCTAGTGTACCTGACGATGTGAAACATATTTCGGTTTGTGACCCATCTCAAAGCGGAATAATTACTGACCATTCGGTAATATCTTTTAACTACAAGAAAGTCGTAAAAGCCATTTTAGTGTGCAACAGAATTGTCTATGATTATCGCCGTGGAGATTTTCACGGCCTACGCTCAGCTTTACAAGCGACCAACCTTTCTGGTTTAGTTGAATCGGATACTGATATCAATATAAATTGGTTGCAATGGAAGGACGCGTTTATGGCAGGTGTTTCAGATTTTATACCCACAAAAAAAATCAAGGGTAAAAACTCTCTACCGTGGATAAATGCAGAGATAATCCACAGAATTAAAAAGAAGGAAGCAGCTCTCCGCAAACTGAGATCATCACCGAGTAGTCACCACAGGGCAAAGTTCAACGAGTTGAGAACTGTTGTCAAGCAGATGGTTAAACAAAGCAGAGCGAACTTTTATGATAAACTCGACTCAGACATACGACACAACCCGAAACGATTTTGGTCAGTATTTAAATAGAAAACAAATTCAGGCAGCGTACCTAGTGTTATAAGGCTGGGTAATGATGACGATACCCTTAGCCGCACGGCGTCAACTCCTGATGAGATTGCTGAGCTGTTCAACACACACTTCGCTTCCGTTTTTCCCGCAGTAGTAATGCAGAACCATTTTCGACTACCCCCCTGATGCGCACTGTTCCTCTTCTCACTGACCTCACCCTAACTTTTGACGAGGTACTTGAGGCTATCCAATCACTAGACACCAACAAGTCCACTGGACCAGATGGAATTTCAGCTCGCCTGTTTAAAGAGACCGCTAGCTAGGGAAATAGCCCCATCACTCACCTCTCTAACAAATCACTCCGGCCGGCTTGGAATTTATCCAGACGATAAGAAACTGGCAAACATCGTCCCAGTGTACAAAAAAAAGGAGAAAAACAGCGCAGAAAACTATCGACCTATATCCCTCCTATCCATTATCTTAAAATTACTCGAGCGTTGCGTACTTAATAATATCCGATGCCATCTACTCTGCCTAATTTATCAGGCCCAGCACGGTTTTATTCCCGGGAAATCTTGCATGACTCAGCTAATAAAAGTTCCTCACCATATAGGGTATCAATTAGACTCTTGAAAACAGACTGATGTTATTTACTTAGACATGTCTAAGGCCTTTGATAAGGTCAATTACTTAATCCTGATAGAAAAACTCAGATCTTTCAACATCGACGGCAACCTTTTAAAGTGGTTTAGCTCATATCTTCTAAACCGAAGGCAAAGAGTAACCATTCTCGGCGCTACATCAACACAACTTCCCATGACTTCAGGAGTCCCACAGGGTTCGATCCTTGGGCCAATACTCTTTCTTCTTTATGGAAATGACCTAATTGACGGAATTAAGGACTCTAACGTCGCTTCATTTGCAGACGACATCAAAATTTACAAATGCATTGAATCTCCTTCAGATTCCGAGTCACTCCCAGGTGATCTACGCAGCCTTGAATTGAGAGCAGAGGCTTCCGGCCTGACACTAAGTAAAGATAAGTGTATTTTTCAACGAATAACAAGGAAAAAGACCCCAATGGTCATAGAATGCTGCTACAAAGCTCCTATGGTACTGTTTTACTTCCTCCATGATGTATCTGTCAAATGGTAAAAGGTACCCAGTACTCCTCCTACAGCACCAAGTTGTCCTTCATTGCAGATACGGTTAACTAATGTGTGCTCTCGCATATACTTGGCTATTAACCCTGTAAATATCTCATATGATGTATTCAAACATGTTATTGGTCGATAGTTCTTTTCGTCACTCAAATCTGTGGTTTTCGGTAGTAAACAGTTCCTGTTGGCCAACATATTGATATCATGCTGTTATCAGAGTTGAGCATCGTAAACTCTCTCAGGAGGGCTTTTTCCGCAGCTCCGAGCTTCTTCCACCAAAACTATTGTATTCCGTTTATCCCAGGGGACGTCCAAGTCTTTCTTTTTTCAAATTCCCTATACTGATAATAAACTCATTTATAACAGTGACCTTTTCATTAAGAAACCCCTTCACCTCCTCCGTCCAGGGCATATCTAGTGCTTTCTCATTTGACTTCCAAGCCTCTGGCATCTTTCCTTCCCCTGTCTTGTCCCCTTCCAGTAACCTGAAAAAGTCTTTTAGAACATGAAATTGTCTTGCTTTCTCTTTATCTTTTTGATGTACTTTTCCATTTTAATTTTTTATATCTCAGATTTACTGTTAATTCGCGATTCTTAGGTTCATGAGGTTACTTCTCTATCCATTTTTGTTTTCAGTTGTTTTAGGATCTTCTTTTCTTTCCTTGTTGCTTTCCTTCTTTTTTTACTCCTGTGCAGCTCATTATTTGCCCTTGAAATAGCTTGTCTCCACTCTTTCATGTCATTCTTAATTTTACGCTCATGTCTGTTTCCGCCACTGGCCTTATTCTTTGTGATCCCACTTCGTTTCGAGTGTTTCACTCCTATTTTAAATGCGACTACTTTTCCCATTGCATAGACTTTATCTGCGATTCCGGATATGGTATTCACATTCCTACGATATACTTCCAGGATTCTATTAGCAGTATTTGGATCTCCTGTAACTTTACTTTTGAGAGCTTCCCTCGTGGCTGTAACTGTAGCGACGTGCAATGATCCATGCACTCTGAATCTGGAGATACCTTTCAAGTACTTTAATCCTCTTTATCCTTTTTACCTGTTCTCTTTCTTCTCTTTCACTGCTCCAATACACATCGCTTCTAATTCCTTCCTCTTCTGTGTCAATAGCCTCTTGATTCTGTTCCGGTGGTGATTTCCCTTTGTCGGAAGTCCTTGTTTTGGGATTCTTTTTGTTGCATTTTATCTCTCCGTCTAACTAGTATCAAGTTTTGGATATCGAGTTCTTTCTTAAACCTTGCTGCATTGTCCCTTAGTTTCTGCCAACTTGCATCCCGTTATTCTGGATACTTTTGATTCCATCTCTCCCTCACTCGTTTCATGAAACCTCTTCCCTTTGCTCCTTCTTTTTCACCAATCATCATTATCAATGCGACTTTCATCTCGTTCGTTCATTCAAGATGTCTTTTTTGCTGGTTCGTTGGCACTTTCGGCTGCTGTACATTCCCAATTTCATTCTAAACTACATGTTTCCCTCATCCTTCTTTTCGAAATATCTTGGCATTATCGATCAAGTATTGGGAGTTCTATTTATATGATATTCTATAACTCATCTTGTTTTTACTCTGTTCGTAAAGTTTTTCCCTTTTCTTCTCTGCTCATCATCTATTTCGGCAATTCTGTGTTTTTGTTCGTTTTTCCTTTCACGGTTGTTCATTCTTTGTATTCTGCTGTTGTAGAAGGTGCCACAGAATAATTGGCAATATCATGTAAAAGGTTGGGCTGAAATTGATTGTTACTCGTGGTACCACGAGTCAACTTTTGGGTTCCATTTCTTTTTCTTTTTTTTTTCTTAATGTCGCGATTAGCGATTCGGTCCAGTGACTGCCATATTTGGGATTTGTCCCCGGTCCCACGCGTACCACGAGTAAAGGCTTAATGAATCTCTTGTTATCTAAATCTTCCATATAAAGTTTATAAACTTTGCACGGGTCTAAGCCGTTCATCCAGAGTCGCCTAGCTCTCTAGATAAGGCTTTGATTTTGATAGGGTCGCCACTTCTATCAGGTTCTGTGATCGGTGATTTCATAACGCAGCAACCATTCACCGTTGAATAATGAATGGCTGCCATTCCATTGTTTGCATTGTTTCTACTAGACAGGTTGTCTGGCAAGACTGAAGAGCCCTTTCTATCCTGGATTTTGAAATCGGAGATTTTCCTTCTCCTAGGATAATTGCTGGCAATACTACCAAGCTCATCCTACCCGGAGCACTGGTTATTTGAAGGCGCTAGATCCTCTTCTTTTGCCCCTTCTCCTGTTTGTTCAAAACAGTTCCGCCACGTGAAGGCCATGAGT
Organism: Zoanthus solanderi; assembly: GCA_024336925.2. Classification (NCBI taxonomy): domain Eukaryota; kingdom Metazoa; phylum Cnidaria; class Anthozoa; order Zoantharia; family Zoanthidae; genus Zoanthus; species Zoanthus solanderi. The sequence goes on from JANCMA020138488.1 coordinate 11,255, forward strand.
TGGACTTGACTGCTAGCAGCTGTATTTTCCGCATGCCATATGGGATATTTTATAGGTATATTATTATTGTTGTTGTTGTTACTGGCGGCAGTCAAGAACAAGAAGAAAATGGACTTTAACTCAATTAAATCAAGCTCCCCTTGACGGAAATGGGAAGATAAAAGGGTATATCAATATTATGAAAGAAATCTGGGAAGGGAAAGGGTATGAAGAGCTTAGGCTGTCAAGTCAAAATCTAAGAGATCAAGCACCAGGAATTGAAAAATTACTTGAGCTGAATGAATCAGGTTTGTTGAACTCGAATATTTCCAGAAAAAAAAAAACTACATCAACTGAAGCACAAGTGCCAGTAAATTTCGAGGAATCTACGACTTCGTCTACAAACAGTGAATTATTTCATCTGCAAGAAACAGTCGGTGACTTTCACAATATGCTAATAAACCACCTAAAATGACAACAAACCTGCATTTGCATGCGAGCAGAACTACTCATACCCCAGGAGCGTCGAGTAGGACAGAACAACAGAAGGAAACAATGGAGGCGCGCCGGGTGTCTTCCAGAGTACAATAGCGTAAACAAACAGTCGGAGAATGAGGGAAACGGAGCGCGATGGAAGTGCAGTTACTATATTGTCCTCAACCATAATAAATGCTTATGATGGGATTGCAACCTGGCGAAAGAATCTCCTTGCGCCATACGGAAAAACAGGGAGGGACTTTATTGATCAAATAATTCTGCATATTAATGAATAGAATAGCGAATCGGAAAGCCAGCATGTATCCCTAAAAGCCGCCTTTATGCTCATTGCTGTGGTTCTTCAAAAACCAAGCCCAACTGTTTCGCCCTTCGTGTGGGGAATGTAGGATTATTCAGTAAGTACTAGCAGACAAGTTTTCGATTTTCATACGCCCTGTATATTTGGATATCCTTCATGAATCTCGTGACACAGGTTTTGCTTTTCTCCGTCAAAACTAGAAATTATGTATAACAAGGCTTAAATCATAATCTTCTCTAAGGCTTAAATCATAATCTGACTTGTAAGCGCCACGGTAGGCAGCACTTTGGGTCGCTCTCTTATATCTCGTATTTTAAAAGTATCTTGGGCCTGCAGAAGTATTACCGTGAGGTATACTTCATCCTAAATATATAATTGTTTGGTATTCCTATTTTAAATCAGACGTACAGCGCTCCTACGTGAATTCTTCATGATGTTTACTCGCACAGCCTTGCTTAGCTCGGGACAACAATGCCTAAATAATGCCTTGATGAATCGTGTTCCTGCACAAGTCTTTGATCGCTTAAAGTCGCTTGGCCTATTAAAGAACAGAAGAACGAGCAGAGCTGGACATTCTGTCCGCCTACGTTGCCTAAACTCTGCAAAGAAGATCGAGTCCTGGTCACCATCGAGTGCACGCCATTATACTCGTTGTATATGGCCAAACGAGAGGGGACACGTTCCAGAGAATTGTATTCAGGTATTCCCTGTAACTCAATCGAAAACTTCGATACCGTCGCTCCTTCTTTCAAACGTATGCCACATTGGTAACAAGGTTGATGAGTTCCAAGGCGTAGCAGAAATCAACAACGCTTCTATCGCTATTGTTACTGAATCATGGCTGACAAGCGAAACTCAGTCGTCCAGTATACAAATTGACGAATACAACATCTACAGGAAAGACCGGAATAACCGACAAGGTGGGGGAGTTGTGGTATATGTTAAGAATTATTTAAGATCTAAGCGTCTATATGACTTAGAAAACGAAGTCAAGGAGGTGTTATGGCTTAAATTGTTTCCCCCAAGACTACTGAGACCCTTTAGCTTCATCTTAGTTGCGGGCATTTATTTTCCACCTGGTAAAACCGCAGATGAAGAGAAAGATATGATAGATTATTTAACAAACTGTACGGATGCAGTTTTGAAAGACAATCCCTCTGCTGGAGTACTATTAGCCGGAGACTTTAACAAATTATGCCATCGTAAGTTATGTCGAAGATTCAACTTGAAATCATTGGTACGTGCTCCGACCCGGGGAAATATATAGGACAAGCTGTCAACCAAGAACAATCAACATGCCTTTGCCCATGGGCGATCAACCATATGGGCGCTCATAAACATTTCTCAGAATTAGTTCAACGACACTGATAACAAGCCACACGGAAGGAAAAGCATTCATGCATTGTTTGTAGATTTTAGGAAGGCGTTCGATCTTGTTGATCACTCTGTCCTCTTGAACAAGCTCAAGCAACTGAATATTAACACTAGTCTATGGCTATGGATCCAGAGTTTCCTGACAGGCCGCACACAACAAGTGAAACTTCCTGGAGCTCTTTCTACAAAAAGTTTTTGCCCAGCCGGTGTCCCGCAAGGGTCCGTAATTTCACCGCTATTATTTAATATATTTATCGATAACATCGATGATGCCATACCTGCTAACCTCCGCGACCGAGTCCGTGTATGCAAATACGCGGACGACTGTACCTTCTATGAGTCTATCTCTGCCAACGACGAGTCTTCCATGCAAATTGTACTTAATAGTATACACGAGTGGACAACATCCAACCACATGCTAATAAACAGCAAGAAGACAAAGGACATGTTATTGACCTTCAGAAAGTCACCTACTACTCCTGATAGTCTTCATCTTGGAAACTGTGAACTTGAACGAGTCAATGTTTTTAAATTGTTGGGAGTCTGGTTTCAGGACGATCTCCGTTGGAATCATCACATTGAGGAGATGACTAAGAAGGCTAATAAAAGGTTGTTCCTCCTGCGTGAATGTAGGAAAGCCAATCTTCCTAAGGACGTTGGCATTACACTTTACAACACAAAGATCCGCCCTCTATTAGAGTATGCCTCACCTGTTTGGGGAGGTTTACCTAATTATCTGTCTGAAGAAGTCCAACGAGTTCAAGATCGTAGCCTTAGTATTATTGGCGTACCAAGAAATGCCCTCCCTGCGCTTCACGAGAGAAGGAGCACTGCCACCAAACGAGAACTTGAAAAAATTCTAAAGGACGAATCTAACCCAAATAACGTTTTTGT
>JANCMA020138582.1:0-14297 GCA_024336925.2 Zoanthus solanderi
CCGACACCAAAATATCATTCGCACTTTTCCGAGCCTGTCTGTGACAATTTTTTTGGTAAAACAAACAAAAATTGGCCAATGCGAATGGGCCCTAAGAAGAACAGAAGCACTCACTTTAGTATTCTAAATTTCAGCTTTAATTTCGTATTGGATGACTTTGTAAAGATATAAAAAACTTTAATCCAACGAAAAACAAATTAAAATGCGGAAGCGTAGCCTCGCCTTGCAAAATAACTACAAAATGGCGACGTTTTGCGGGGACTGAAAAACACTTGCGTAGTGCGCAGACTCTCTTGGACTTGGGAAAACAACTTTTTTGAAAACACTTTATCTGGCTCGAAGCCGTCGACACCGATGAAACTTGGTGTTTCCCCGAGGAATTCAAGGATTTTCTCACTTGTTTCGGATGGCTTTTTTGGTGGTGGTCCTCCACCTGTCTTTCTTGACTCCTTACGGTAAAACGCGAGTTCTTTCCTGGCAGTTCCCGCAAGGTTTCTCCATTTCTCTTTTACGTCGTGAGCAGTTCTTTTTGCCACTCCAACTGCGTTCACTGCAGCGGTTATATCCTCCCACAGTTTGTTTTTAGTTTTGTTTGTTACGATATACTCTGAGTTAAAGTTAACTCACTTCTGAGCAACCGGGCCCTGCCCATCTGAAACTTTAATACGATCAAAGAGCGACATACAGTCATGCAAGGTCAGTGAAAGAAAAGCAAGAACATGAAATTGAAATTTTGATTTTGTTTTTCTTCTTTATCAGTTTCCACAACATCAGTTAAATACATAATGTGCTTGAAAAACTGCCTCGAGTCCTTTCTAGAAAACCTGTAAGAAAAACCTATTGCATCAGTAGTACTTTGGCAGCAACCTGAAGACGGTGCTTATAAGTCCGAGGCTTCCATAGATTTGTTGGCTCTTTTCCAAAAGTGCCAGGAGAATTCTTAGCAGTTTCCGTAGACACATCGGCAAAAGAAGAGAACAATTTAGCAATATTACTGAACTCCCATGACAAAAATGCCAGCATTTTCATATCATTAGGGAGTTCACCAATTTTAAACTTTTCATTTACATTTTTACCATTATCAGGAGAGGAAGAATAGTTTTTTTTTTCTTGATTTTAAAGATGTCAGAAAGTAAAATCTTAATGTATCTTAAAACAGGGGGCGCTGTTTCGGAACAGTTTGTGCCAATAATTAAATAGTTTTCGTTACAGCTGAGGACTCCACGTCCAATGTTTAGAAAGATGATCAGTCAGGAAGATGAAGTGTCATCTTTTCTAAATGGGGCACCAGCTCCACCTAAAGCAACATGAAAAGTGTTTGTTTCCCCACTAAACCACAGAAGCTCATAGCCACTGCTCTTATTAAGATAAAGTTTTGCTAAAATAAGCAGAATTTCTTCAAGATTTCTATAGTAGCCACTTGCCATTTCACTGCCCTCACATAGTATATCTTGATCATTGTACAAGGTACCAATGTTTATAGATTCGATGAAAGGCATAAGCTTGTATGGAACAAATCACAAATCTTGGGACAGGACAATTAGCAATAGATATTTGTGTTGTTTGCAACTTCTTGTTATTGTTTTTAAATACACTATCTCTATAAAGTTTGCGTTTACCTACAACATTCCTACCATAATAAACTGCTACACTATGATGTGTATTTTCATTGCATTTTTCATAACTTGTTAAACTTTAAAAACTTTTGTTGCAATATGTGCTAGTTTACTCTTTTTACATAGCATTTCAGTTCTTAAATGGTCACTACTGCGGCTAAGAATTGTATCAATCAGTCCAACAGATGCTGCCCTCTTGGTCCACCCATGAATTTATTTTGTTGTGTCAAAGGTCTCTCCTCTCCTCTTCCTCCCTACAGTATCACCTAAATTTAACCTTTAACCTGCCTGCCCATAACTGCCTTTCTACATAGTCTTCCTGTCTTTGTCATTCTCTTTTTCTCTTCTAGCTGTTCCTTTCTGATCTCCTCTAACTCCTTAACATTCCTGACTGTTTCAGCTATCTATTTACACCAAATGAAATTATAAAATCAAGGTTTAATAATTTACTTAGCAAGGCTTTGACAGGGCAAGTGTTGTGACTCTTGATTAAGTACTATATCCAATCATAAAAAGAGGCTAACATGTCCATGCATAATTATTAGTGCTTATTTCATGTGGCCCAGAGGCCTGGGTGAGCAGAGAACCATACTTTAGAAGAATATGTAAATCCATCAAGTTCGTTTTGTATGGTTTAATGCTTTCCCGCTGTGTATGCCCATACCAGGCCATCCTTCAATGCAAGAGTTTTGGATTTTTGATTGGCTGCAGATAAAACGTATCGGTGCCTTCTGGTCTTTGACTTAGATAGGTTTGGACCGCAAGGTAAGGATCTCTTTCATCGCCACTTCTTTAAAAATTTTGTTGTTGTACTTTCTTCGGGAATTTCCTTTTTCTGTTTCGACATTTCTAGTCTTGGTCGACCTCTCTGTATATTCATAGTAGCCACCTTTGTCTTTAAAATCCTGAATTTTGCAATTAGGTTGCTCTTGTCGCCCTCTCATTCCCAGCATACGTGTATTTTTCCACCAGACTAAATGTAAACGTTGTTATGCGGTTGTCGTACCAATAGCTCCACTTTGCCAGAGTTTTTCTATTTGCTGTTCATCTAACGGGTGAGCTTGTTTGGCCTGCTGCCTTTTCCAGCATTCTTGAGTTGTTTTTTTTTTCGAGGCCAGTTTTTTCTTCAAATTTTCGTCTCCTCCAATGTCAAAGTTTTCTCCATTTTTTCTTTGGAGGAAATACCGTCGTAAACCATTTCTATAAGATTGAAGTGTTGAAGGCTCGTAATCCTCTCCAAAACTTCTCTTCGTGTTTCTTATTTCCAGAAAAAAATATGGTAGCAACTTACTTGCTAGTGCTTTATCAACTTTTGCAAAATTTATATCTTGGCCAAAACGCTCGTGATACCATCATTGAAAGCAACGAATCGCCACTTCTGTCCCCTTTTTTGTATTGGGTGCCGCCTGGCTTGCTTGAAATTCTTCAATATCGTTATCCTCTAGAATAACTATACTTGATTTTCGTTTTTCTCCTCCTTTTGTCTCACTGACAAGGGTTTTCTTGGTTGTTTCGTATTTGGCGGTAGTTGTTGTTGTTTCCCTTTCGTTCACTGCAAGATTTTCCTTGCCGGCTGGCTCACTGTCATTGTTTGAATCAAACATGTAGTTGAATAAAATGTTAAAATTGGGTAAATCCCAGTCTTCATCAAAATGATCTCTTAAATCCTTTTTTTTTTCCTAAAAGAAAACAAATGTTTCATGTCAAAACAAAAAAGTCTTCAAAAAGCCGAAATGGCAACGCTCAAATGGTAGCCATGGAAACTGTTTCATGCTAGGAGAATTGAGCTTTATATGGTCGCCATCGATGTCTTTTTGCTTTGAAAATTAGAGAAAAGTAGTTGGAATCGCGATACAAAACTAATTGCGATTTTGAGACGCCAACACCACAAAATATTGACGGCGTTGGAAGAAAATATATTCACTGTATTGGGCTCCGTCGCTTCGCGACTCCGCCTAATACGGAATATATTTTCTCCCAACTAGCAGTCAATATTTTGTGGTGTTGGCGTCTCAAGATCGCAATTAGTTTATAATATTCATATATTTTATTTATTTAACTTTATTTATGTATTTAAAATATTAACATATTAACTAACTTGAACCCACTAAAATGCACATTAAGACCACGTTGGTAGTGGACAAAACACCTTAAATCCACCAGAAAAATTGTGAGCCTGAATGGCTGTTAACATATAGTAAATTGAAAGGGTAAAATCCGCTACAATCGTTGTCTCAGTTGCCCATTCTAGTGGCTTCAGGTTAGCTACTAGGTATAGAAGGTATGTTCCTTTTATTTATACTTTTTAACTCTAATATTGCGTTTGATCATAACATTGTTGAATGGTTTGGCTAAAAAGCACACTACAGGTTTTTACTATGTACTATAAAACAATAGAGGCAATATCAGTAAATGGTTATCAACAACGACCTGCAGTACCAGAGACTAGCTCTCTAATCGACTGAGAATGCAGGGTATTTTTACTATGTACTATACGAACAATAGAGGCGATATCAGTAAATGGTTAACAACAACGACCTGCAGTACCAGAGACTAGCTCTCTAATCAACTGAGAATTATGCAGGGTATTTTTGCTATGTACTATACGAACAATAGAGGCGATATCAGTAAATGGTTAACAACAATGCCCTGCAGTACTAGACAGCAGGTATCTAACCAACTGAGAATACAGGCTATTTTAATGGGGAATCAATGTCACTGTGAGATGGACATTAATTATGAAGTCCGAGTTTGTAACGTGGTGTTGATTATCCATTTCTTTACCCCGATCCGAAACTACCAACCAAAGGTAGAAGCAACCTCCCCCTACCGCCTGCCATTCCCCCCTTCCTCCCTAAATTAAACCTCGAGTGAGAAGAAAGCTGTAAATATGCATTGTGGATCCCATCGACTGCATTTCAGTTTCCTGGAACCGATTTTGATTTGAGCCTTCAGATGAATTTCCCCAAAGAAAGACGTTTACTTTTTGGTAGTGTTTAGGAAAACTTAAGATACTTGGTAAGTGATTAACTTGAAAAAAAATTACAAACATTATCGTTATCATCATCGTTTTCGATCATGCTTTGTTTGATTTTCATTCAAAATATCACAAAAAGAGAGAACTGAAACAGTATACATACGCTCCATAACAACTTCAGCGTGTTAGGTCCAGATGACATGCCGTGAAGATTGTTGGGATATATCATGGGCTCTAAAGAAAAGAAATAGAGATTGATTTTTAAGAAAAGATTTAGAGACTTTAATGAGTTTATGGGCCCTTTGCAGTTGGGGGTCACGTGACCGTAGCTACCTTAAATCAATCAGATATGACAAAATAGCATCCAGAAATGGAAAGAGCAGGTTGACATTGGTAAAATAGCAAAGTTTCAGCTATTGACTTTAAATATGTAAATAATGGCATGCAACTGAAAACAGGATATTTCCTAAGGATTTGTATGACTGGAACGCAAGCCTTGCTCTCCAGTATCATTTTCACTCGGCACATACATTTTCTTAGAAAAATGTTGATTTTATATTCGCTGTCATTTTTGAAGTATTTAATGTTGAGACTTGAAACTTTACCTTCTAACTAATTTTAACCTGCTTTTTCCATTTCTGAACATCATTTTGTCATATCTAATTAAACTAAGGTGGGTGTGATCACGTGACCTCTGGCTGCACAGGGCCTACTACCAACAAGAATATGTTGTGTTTCTCAACCTTTCCCTTTTTGGATTCTCAAAATGTTCTTATCATCACCACGACTATGAAATGTCTGTTTGGGGAAATACGTACACTACACTATAAATTCTACCCTGCTTGGCAGAGGTTTTTTTTCCCCTCTAAAGAGAAAAAAGAGAAACCTCTGCACGGATCTGCTCGATGCCGTCCAAAAGTTTGGACGAATAAATTAACTCAAAACTGGTTTAAAACCCGTTATAACCTGTTTGAATTTTAGCACATATCATAATGTAGAACAACCGCTGGGTTGTTATGAGCCATCTACTCTTATTCGCTGACAGAATTTGAGCCTTCGTTCACGCATGCTCGATAGTCAAGCAGATACGTGCAGAGGTTTCTTTTCCTTCTCTTTAGAGAGGGAAAAAATCCTCTGCCAAGCAGGGTACCATGAACCTTGTTAGAAGAAGTTGATTATTAGCAATTCCTCCAGAGTTTATGCAGGCAGCAATTTAGTTAAAATGCCTGCTTCATCTCATGTCATGAATTACGGTGATATATTATCGTGCACCTTCGGAATCCCACTAGATTCGTTACTGTCCAGAAAAAGTTGGACTACCTTCCAATTTTATGTGCCTTTGATCCCAAATCTGCCAAAAATCACAGTAACGTTAACAAGTTAAATACATTCTATTTGGCTTAGGTTTTTGTCAGCTATAAATGAAACTACAATTGTTGTTTCGTTTTCCAAATACTCCCAATCAATCAATCAATCAATCAATCAATCAATCAATCAATCAATGTCAATCCAGTTTTGATCCGGGTTTATCCCCGTAAACGGGGGTGGTCGGATTTACCCCACTCTAATAGCAATCTCTCCAACTCCCACTCTCCATCTCGCTCGATTCAAGGCATCCTACTTCTCCAAACCAACACTCTTGCTCTCCTTCTCCACTTGCGTGTCCACGTCTTCTTTGGTCGTCCTCGCTTAAATTGTTAAACTCGCTGGAAGGCCATGACTTTTGAAACCTGGTCGAGACTTTCAAACTAGATAAAAAATTTCATTCAAAAACGCACAGCACAAAACTTTCAATTTTTATAATGGTTTTGCGCAAAATTACGTAAAGATTTTCTACTACCTTAAAATCTGCAATTTGATGCTTCTTAAAGATGCACAAAGCTTATTAAAGTTGCAGTTAAGTTTTAACAAAGGTAAACTTCACCCAAGGAATGTAAATAAAGCTTAAAGCACTTTAATGTAGTCTGCTAAAAGTCTGATAAAGTTTGGTATTCAAATTTACTTATTTATTTATTTATTGTTTCTTTCTTTTTTTTCTGAAATCGATACGGTTTATCTGAAAGTAGCTGGTGTAGTCTGCTAAAAGTCTGATAAAGTTTGGTATTTAAATTTACTTATTTATTTATTTATTGTTTCTTTCTTTCTTTCTTTATTATGCTTCGCCTACGTAAATTACGTTCACACATAATAATAAGAAACAATTATATAATATACAATATACAAAAGGTGTAGACAGGGACACCACAACATCCGGGAGCCAATTAATTTGGGCCCAAGAAGTCTTGGTGAAAGAGCAGCCAGGGGGATATGCGATGTGCTGCTTTTCTAGGAGTATTATATTTTCTTCTTTAAAAGTTTATTAAAAAATTTGTATTTTTTCCCTTTTTATCGTTAAAACTCATTTGTAAAACCAAGAAAACAGAAACTCGGAAAGGCATGGTAAAAGAATTTGAATTAAGAAGCTTTAAAATTATTGGTATCTGTAATCTTCCCCCCATAAATAATTTAATTAGCATAACAGTAACCAGTTTCTCTTTGACTGTCTTCAGAATAACGTTCACAGTCCTTTTAAGAATCATTTTGAAAAATTACTTCTTTCTATGGCAACAAGATAATTATAAAGGATTATTCACATTTATTTTAAAAAGATATCAAGTTGACACTTACTACCAATTCAGCCGTGCCAAGATTATCCAAGGTTAGTGAGCGCACCCTGGAAATGTGTGTTCCCATATCACGATGGATACCTGAACACTCGATGCATGTTAACACACCAAGGTTGGTTGATAGCCACGTTGGATCTGAAAAGGAACATTCTGGTTATTAAATGTAGCTAGTTAACTGTTAATACAAAACCTTTACATATACCCTTAACTAGAAGTAAGGACTACTGATACTATTACCATTCGTTTATAATATTAGTAATAATATAAGAGCGAAGGTTTACTGTGTGTGAGGCCTGCATTACTGTATGCTGTGGAAACTTGGGTTCTAACGGAAAGACTGGAAGGACTGCTAGCTAGTTGTGAGCAAAGAATGTTAAGATACATGTCAAGAGAAAGTTGGCAGGACAGGATTATTAATGACGAGGACAGAAGAAGATGTGGGGTGGAGAACCTCGAACACAGATTAAGGAAAATGAGGTTGAGATGGTTTGGTCATACAAAGTGTAGGGATGACAATAGCGTACTTAGGAGAGAGATGGAGTTAAAGGTGGAAATTAGAAGGCCAGCAGGTAGGCCAAAGAAGACCTGGAGTAAGGTAGTGGAAGAAGATATGAGAAAGTTAAACATCACAAAAGGTATGATAGAAGATAGAAAACAGTGGAGGTGACTCATGTCACGTCCAACCCTAGGAGTGGGAAACTAGGGACGATAAGCAAAGATAATGATGATGATGACGACTAATGATATACTTTATCTGATATCGTAATCATCATAATCATCATCTTCACGTTCATCATCATCATCATCATCAAAATCATTATCGTGTTCGTTATCATCATTATCATCACTATCGCCATCGTCATCATCATCACCGTGTTCATCAATCGTCATTGCTATCATTTTCATAATCATCATCATCATTACTGTCCCTCTAATTACTGTCATATTATTAACCTCACCACATATTCACCATCATAACCATCACTGGCATCGTCATCATCACTACCATCACCTCAACCATGATAAGTATTGTAAACTCTAACATATCGATGCATGATCTACTATAAAGCAGTGAAGAATAGATGAATCCATTTTGTTACCTTTTGCAGAACAGTCACAACATATGTCGTTTCCTGGTAATTTCTGAACTTGTGCCACAATACTTTGTCTCAACTGAATTGAATAAAGTTATTTACAGTGATAATTCTGTAAACTTTACAGAGATCCTCAAGGCTAGTTAATATACACTTAATGTATGGTCCCGAGGGAAACAGTTAGTTTTGTTTTCCCGAGAGTTCTGATGTTTCCCGAGATGAAGTGAATGAAAACATCAAAACTAACTATTTTCCTGTGGGGCCATACATTAAGTGCTTTGTTCCATACTTAGAGTTTCCCTTAAACAATCATATAACAAAAACAAACAAACAAAGACGGAACAACTTCGATCAACACTGGCTGAAACTGAAAACTGGCAGTGTTCCCAGGTCCACCCCCGTCAATCAAGCTGACGCGAGCACGTGCTGAAGATCACGCCATTTTAAATTTAGTCATGCACTGATCACGTGCTGTTGTGGTCAGCACGCAGGCAATAACTGAGCAATTGTATCAGGGGCACGTGACAAGAAATCAACCAATCACAACGCTTGTTTTGTTAAGTGAAAGTCTAGGTATGTAACAATGCTGATAGAGCGTTTGGTGGTATGAACCTAAATTCACAATAACAAATTTACGATCAAAGTATCACCATCTTCCTACTAAAGAGGGCAGTTAAAGTACAGTTCTGTCTCTCCAAGGTCATTTTGTAAAGAGAAAAAAAAATGAAATTAACATAAACATACAGAGCACAGAAGAATATTTGTTAATTATGCAGATGTTAAACTAGAGTTAATTATGCAGATGTTGAACTAGATGATGTTGAACTAAAGTTAATTATGCAGATGTTAAACTAGAGTTATATATGCAGATGTTAAGCTAGAGATAATTATGCAGATGTTGAACTAGATGATGTTGAACTAAAGTTAGTTATGCAGATGTTAAACTAGAGTTAATTATGCAGATGTTAAACTAGAGTTAATTATGCAGATGTTAAACTAGAGTTAATTATGCAGATAAATGTTAAACTAGAGTTAATTATGCAATGTTAAACTAAAGTTAATTATGCAGATGTTAAACTAGAGTTAATTATGCAGATATAAAACTAGAGTTAATTATGCAGATATCTGTTAAACTAGAGTTAATTATGCAGATGCTAAACTAGAGTTATTGTCTAAGCTCTAAAATAAAGAAAAAAAGGTGTAAAACAAAGAAACAACCAACTAGAGGTTTCAAAAAACTCTGTGACTTGTGATAAACAGAATGAACCAAATTGCGAACACTGACAATCTCATGACCCAATACTTGATTCAAAAAAATCCGTTAATGGCACTATTTAGAGTTTAGTTTATTTTTTTATCAGTAATACATACCTCTTTCAAGTTGTGTACAATCGATTGCGAGTCGTCAGACTGAAAAATAACAAAGAAACTTTATTACGTACAGCTGTAACACTTACACTGTTTTACTTTAGGATAAGTTTTCCTATTTCTTTATTTGTTTATACGTTTTTTTTAAAAATATCTAAGTGCGTAGGCAACTAAGTGAAGCACGTGGTTTAATCATAGCTATGATGAAGGGTTAGCGCTCAAAACGTTGATTAAACCACGAGCTTGCTAATTTTCTCATTGGGTCTGTTAATTCAAATTGCCTGCTTCATCTGATCTTGAGCTTTGTCATTTTCATTGCAAACAATCTGCTTTAGGGCTGTTTGGCAGATGCATGTGTTTCAAGAGGTTTTTTCTAGGTACTCGAGAGCGGGACCAGTTGGCATTGTTTAGGACTTTGAAGTCATCCGATCCAAATATCGGGAATTGAATTACCAACTCACTGTATAAATGTAATGTCAAATAGAGTTTTTGTTGTTTGTTGTTGTTGTAACCATTATACATTACATTAAAGAGGCTTTTTTTTTAAAAAAAAAGACCACATATTTTGTGTAAAAGGTAAAAGGTAAAGGTAAAGATTTCTTTATTTAACGTCGGTAATAGACCATTTCCGAATTACGCTTCACTGCTCACAAACAAAATCTTCAAGTCGAGGCTAAGTGCTAACTTTTCATACATTTGCTGTACTTTTAGAACTTGGCCTCGACTTGATGTTTCTGTTTGTCGGCAGTGGAGCGTAATTCGGAAATGGCCTATTCCGTCAGTTCATAGAACTGTTATCAATGGAAGCCGACGGTGCGTCCATTACCCCCTCCCTCTGTCAGTGCTCCATTTCACGGGTATTTAAAGCTACAGCTACACAGATCAGAGAAAAGTCGGAACAGACGTTGAAGTCACTGAGAATCGAACTGGGGACCTCCAGCACAGAAGGCAGCGCACTTACCAACTGTGCTACACGCCTGCTCCTAAACCGCTAACGTGACCTAAGGATGACCATAAACTTCAAAAATTGTTTGGTTGGCTTTTAACCCGACTCGTAGCTACTGCCTGAATTGCTTGGGGTTTTGTGGGGGACTTGAGGATGGAAATGCATAATACAGTTTACAATACTACTGTTAGGATAAAAGGCCGTTGTATTCAAGTGTAGAGCACAATACCAAGTTATAGCCTAGCTCTGTGTGGTGTTTTTAGTGCTGAGCCAATCCTGTCGCACACACACTTAATATTTTGTAGGTGGAGAACTAAACCTGGGGCCTTCCGCTCGGTAGTCAGAGATCTTACCAACTGAGAAAAATTCGCACAATCCTCCTGAGACTCAAGAATTGAGTTCATGGCCTACACTTGGTTATAAAATGAAATTAACAATACAAAAGGCACCATCGGGGGTGTACATATGCTCCCTGACTAGTGCAGATGGTAAGATTGTTACCTGCCGACCATAAGGCCCTGGATTTGATCCCCGACTCTACCAAGAAATGAACATATGTGTGACCTCTGACCCTCACTCGGCTTTCCATCTTTATGTAGTCAGTAAGTGAGTACCAGCTTCTGCTGGGGGCTAACCTTCGATTGGGAGTCACAGACACTTATCCACTTAACACAACGGAAAAAAGAGGTAAGCGCCGTCTCCATGGGCCACATGCTTGTAAAGGATTTAGCTACTTAACAATACGTATGGTCAGAAAAATAAACTTAGTTTTCTAAAAAGCCTTACTGTTCCTCGTTCACCACTGTCACCAAATGCTTTCTCCAATGCTTCTTTTCGACTGTTACTGACTACGGACACCCACCTATAACAGATATGAAATTGTCATTGACTAAAGACACCCACTTATGACAGATATGAAACTGCTACTGACTAAAGACACCCACCTATACCACAAGTGGATCTGCAACCCACTACAGACAACCATCAACATAACAGTTTAGCTTATACACCGTAGTGAAAAGAATGTATAAGTTATAAATTTATAAACTGTTTCTGTAGAAACACTGACGCAGTATTCCATTTATGACATCAATATAACACATGTTAAACTAATACACTACAGAAACCCACCCATGACACATGTGAAACGGCTACCAACTACAGAAACCCACCCATGACACATGTGAAACTGCTGCTGATTATATTCTTACATGTGCAATAAAATCATAAAATACCAATATTCCTTTTCTTCTCTTGAATATGACAAACAAGTGCGAGACAGTTTGACGATTTGTATCAGTTCGTTTAGGAGATAAATATTCTCCTATTTAGAAATTATTGACACGTTTTTACTGATAAAAACGACAAAAACGACAACTAAGTAGTGTGCAGAAAACTTTCTTATTTATCTAGTTATTTAGTTATTTATATATTTATTCATCCTCTCTAAAGAAATTACTTTATACGATTCATCTTTCAATGTTTTTCCAAAGCAGGGAAGAAAAGTAGGGTCAAGCAATGGATCGGGTAATAACTTTTTTTATGAAACTTTTTGACACAATTCATTCCTTAGGAACAAAATATCTGATAAAAAAGGATACAAAGTTTTATCCTAGAGAAGAAAACCTCCTCCGCACCCCAGAGCAGTAGTGCTGTGACAAAACCATTTTCTAAACATATACATTCCCATATATTCTCTCCCGGCCAAGAATAACACTACAACATGAACAAATTCTTTTTTATCTGATCCCAGAATGTTATTCAACAAAAAATCTCCAACTGTATTGAGTGTTCCACAAGTCGTTGTGCAATGTTTTTGCAACAATAAACATCATTGCAAGAGAACCCTTAAAAATTCCAAAACTGACCAATCAAGCCACAGCTATTTAAAACAGGTCAATGTTAGTCACTTAAAACTAAAAAACACTGAAACTTACGCTTCCTGTTCTGCTTCATCCTCAGCTTGAAAGAGATAAGTTCTATTTTCTACAAAAAAACAGATGATTAGTTACTTACATGCTGTTGAACTCTTTCTTTCCAGGTGTGGTGGAAGTGGGAGGGGGGCTGGCATTGCAGTCTCCTCTCTTATACAACATTTGTGTTTTTGGGGGGCTAGGCTTACGAAATTCCAATTTTGCACTTTTCCATGACTTTGATGTCTATTCGGAAACCGTTCTTTTGTAAACTTACACGAAATTGTAGCTATTGGTTATAAATAAACTAAAACTGAACCCTAAAATTGAGTTTTCGTTGTTCGAACATTTAGGCATAGTAGAACAACTATATGAAGTTTTTTTAAGCTGTTAGCCGAGCAGTTCAAAAAAATTTGATGTTTTGTAACGAATCGACAAGATTTGATCGGCGGCTCAATATGTGAAGTAAGCGGTTGTTTATGATGTAGGTTACGACACTAGAATGATTAAAACGAGGAAAAACATGGTTACTATGTGGCTTTTGGCTGTTATAAAAGAAAAACAACTTCACAAGACGTAGATCGCCCAAACCATATCAAGATTTCGAAGCACACTGCCATATTTAAGATATGAATATCTTAACCTAAGTCATACCATACCACTGACAACCTCATTAGCGACCACGGTATCAAACTTTTTCTAAAGATTTTTCTTAGTTTCTATATTTAATTTCTCAATGTAATTTAACTTTAATTTTAAAAAAAACTTCACAGAGTTAATCTACTATACCAATAGATTCAAATAAAAAATAGGTTAGTTTAGCATTCAGTTCTCCTTGAAGCGGTTATTTTCATTAGCAAATCACGCAAGAGTAACAATTACCACAATGCGTCTCTGATGTTAACAGTCAAGTGGGACCAAGACCAAATGTAAATGGTAAAAGACCTTTAAAAATCAAAAACGCGCCCTTTTATCGTAGTTGTTTTACTCAAAACACGCAGCTTCATATGCGCTTAAATTCTTTATGTTTTATACTACAGACAAAGTATCTACACATGGACATACTCCTAAGCCATATAATAAATTACAAAACAATTTGGATAGTACGTGCGTTTTGATTGGTCAACAAGTGTGTTTTCATAGCGCTATGAAACACGAAAATGGCATAAGCAATGTGGTTTGACTGTCTCCGAGTTGTGAGAATTTATAATACGCGCTTCGTACATCGTCTTTCTCTTCGTTAACAACAAAAATAATAATTTTATAAAAGAAATAAAACATGTTGTCCGTGCCCCCATAGACTACTGAAAATCTTCGGGTTTTCACTGATCTGTTCTCGAATTCTCCCAAACGTTCGCCACTGTTTTCACCAGACTATGAAGGCACGGAAAACATGTTTTATTTCTTAAGTGTGTAAACTTTAAGAAATTTCTTCAAAACAAAAAGACCATTCACTACCTTCTCTAGAAAGTATAAGAAAAATAATCGTGTACTTACGTGAGACAAGAGAAAAATTGCGTTTCTTTCCTTCTTCCTCCTGAGCCAAATATATTATGTTGTAGAGTTATAATGTGTATAGAAATATGGCTTCATATTTAACAGTAATCTGATAGTATTTATTTGTTTTAGTTAAAGTAAACTTACCATATTTACGTAAAAGCACAATAGAAATTACAAACTGAATATAAAAAACGAACTTTTTTAATACAGACATGTT
>JANCMA020138687.1:0-14294 GCA_024336925.2 Zoanthus solanderi
CGGCATAACTTTAAATAGCGATCGAGCGCTTAACTATTTAAAAACCTTTGAAAATTGGTATATTTTACGCTCAGACTTCAGTAAAGAGTCATAGTCATCAGTGAATTATGAAGATATCATTTTCGGAAGCCTTTGTTTTGCGACGTTCGAAAATACGAACTCAATAAGTGAAACATTTTCTATTTATTGTAACTTGTAATTGATGTGCATAACGTTATGAGCGAGCTCTCTCATAAATAAGAGTTTCTAGAGAAAAAGCACGTGGCACTAACAACGTGATGTGGAGCAGGGCGGAGATGATGTGGAGGGACCCAGAGGTAGCGAGGTCGAAAAACATACGGAATGTACTCCAAAGAGTATATCATTGTTGCCGTTGAATTTACCATACCGTAATTGTTCCAGTTTAAGCGCCCCTCCAATTTAAGCGCCAACCAACAGAATAATTTTGCCTTTTCCCCCATTTTCAGCGCCATGCTAATTTTGTAAAATTTTTTCTGGCGCTTAGTCTTTAGAGGAAAGTTTTTAAAATCGTTTTTCACCTGGTAATTTTAATCGAATTATGGCCGTTATATCTGAGGAAATCTTCCAGATTCATGTTAAGAAATTTCAAATCTACAGCTATGCTAGAGGAAGTTTCTACAGCCCGAGAAAACCACAGCGTCTTTTTTACACGACAGGTATGCAGTAAAGTCACTTATGTGGAACAATTCCTACAGTATTGTCGATTTCAGAGCACGTTTTTCTCAATTAAATTTGAACGCGAATTTCATCATCTGTCGTGAGTTGAATCTTAAAAACTTAAGAGGACGAGAATCTACTTGTGGTCT
The DNA here is from genome assembly GCA_024336925.2 of Zoanthus solanderi. Lineage (NCBI taxonomy): Eukaryota > Metazoa > Cnidaria > Anthozoa > Zoantharia > Zoanthidae > Zoanthus > Zoanthus solanderi. The sequence goes on from JANCMA020138687.1 coordinate 828, forward strand.
CTACACTGAATGTTCTTCTTTTATGTTTGAAACTTCTGCATTTAAAGTGAGGAAATCTTCTTTCAGGTCATGGAAACAATTTTTTGAATTTATATGATTAGCGACGTACGACTTCTGGCACTGCATTCGATCTGATTTAGCTTGCTGCAGACTATGAGCGTCCCACGAAGTTTAGTGTTGAATTATTTGCTAATTGGAGCGAAGATGTGAAATAAAAAATCAATTTAGCCGTGCAAATCGTTTCTCTTTGTATGGGGCGATTTTATCATTAATTTTATTTTGAGTTTAAAAGTGCGTGGAAACGTTTTAACTTTTCCTCCAATTATTAAGCGCCCCTCTAATTTAATTAAGCGCCAGAAGGAACTAGTAATATTTTTTGTACCCTAATTTAAGAGCCAATAAAATATTAAATTATTTTTTCTGGCGCTTAAATTGGAGCAATTACGGTATGTCCATATTTATGGTCGTTCCCAGTTCACGGGTTATTTAGTAGCTGCACTGGCAGCGCAGGCAAAAAATCAGTGTGTATTTCCAAATACAGTATTTATATTGAATCAATAGGGACGTAAAATCGCAATTTCGATTTTTAATAAAGTTAACTAACCTTGGTCTGATGTTGTTTCTGGTAGTCTGTTAATCTTTTGTAGCTAGGTTTTCCGCCATGGTAAGTGATTTTCTCGCTCTTTCCATCACTACGAAGATAAAAGATTCTATAAAAAAAAGTCGAGCAAAAAGAGCAAGAAAATGGAACAAATGATAAAGTCAGATTCTTTATTTTTGGATTCAAGATTAATAATTTGTGGGAAAATCATTACTCTTTGTTGCTGTGTTCATCTTTGAGTCATTGGAGGGAATTTTAATGCTAAATTGTCGATCGAACTGGGGTTGGTGGCGAGCAAAGTCGCCAGCCTTCTTTTCTTGCTATTTCTCTTCCTAGTGATAGAAAGGGCCACAAAATCGCTTAAAATGCCGGAAAACCCAGCTAAAAAGCATCAACAGATAAGACTACCAGAAACAACATCAGACCAAGGTTAATTAAGTTTTATTTAAAGTCGAATTTGCGATTTTACTTCGTTATTGATTGCATACAAATATTGTATTTGTAAGTACATACCGATTTTTCGCCTGGGCTGCTTGTGGTAGCTGTGAATAAAATAGGACTATGCGGTATCAAGTCGTTGTGGTGATATTATGGAAAGCGTTATTTAATACGGAAAGTAAGCGGTTGTTTTTAAGAATGTGCATTTTTCAAAACTGAATTTATCTCTTTTGTAATTAAAAGCAAGATTAAAATTTTTATCATCTAGAATCTCACAATAATAATTGTTGCAAATGTAAAGCTGAATAAATCGAAAGTTTAAGGAGTGTGTTGCAGTGTTGGGTTAACGCACCACCACCTATTTGTACGATCTTTGTGTTTTTTTTTGGTTTAGCCTATATGTTTTTGCGGATTCACTAGAGCTTGGCTGTGTCATACCTCTCGCTGCATGGTCGATAGGCGTATACTTGTTCTTGCCTTCTTTCTTCCCCTTTGTCTCTTTCCGAACGTCGTGTTCGGCAAGAGCTTTTCTATTGCATGCGATTAAGTGTGCTGCCTTTAATATTTTTACCTTTTCAAATATATCTGCCCAGCGGCCTTAATATGACAACAAAAACCGATACAAAAAACACAAATAAACAACACGGTAGAGGTAGATCATATCTATTTCAATTTAAATAGCAATTTACACGTTTTTAGACCATCGACAATTTTCCCATACATTCTCTTATACCGAAGCTGATACTTATATGTATTATCTAACACTAAGTACAGCGACACAGTCGTTCGTATCAAAATTTTAGAAACATTCGTAAACTTATAATCAAAGGCTCTTTGATCCACCTCATGGATGGCTCTATTATGTACTGCCATGAAACATGGATGCTGATCATGTTACGATAAATGATGAATCACTGTTGAAGCAGCAGTAAGATGCTTATTGAGAAACATTTATAACTAGTTATTTTCTAAACCAAAGTGAGTGCTGCGAATACACTATATTATTGTTATAGTGACAATACTGTTCTATTTTCGGCATTTAATGTATTTGTATACTGTCACTATATAGGGAGAAGAGTCAATTAGTGTCAGAGCGATCGAACGCACTTAGAGTGGTTTTCATTAACCTGTGAAATACACTTTAGCGTTTTACATTTTATCATACTTTCATGATAGCGTTTTTGTCTACATTTTTTCAATACCAAAAAATTTCGAAAATATACCCACAAATTAACTCGAGGTTTGTCTCATAGACCTGTGCAAGGAATATCGACCTCAGTAAAAATTTGAATTCACCCAGTAATGTTTGTAATGGTGGTAACTTAACGTTCCCACCCTCCCCCCCTTTAAGAAAGCTTGCTGTGTTGCCAAGGTAACACAAGAGTCAAATGCTTTAGTAGCGCTGTACTTGTTTGATGCTGGGTCATTGCAAAATTGTAGAAACTTCTTTAAAAAAAGCTCGATTTTGAAAAAAATTGTTGAAGTTGTTTAAGACTCTCTGAGCCATATTTGTAGCATACCCTTTTCCTGTTAATTGGCTTCATATATACCTTTATGGCTACATCCCACAAGCATTGCGCTTTTGTCATTATTTATGTTCTGTTTGGGAACGTAAGCCTGTTTGCTAGCTATTCCATGCTGATTAGGCCTAGAAATCTCGAAACAGCTGCTTATAAGATCTAGCGAAGGCAACTAGCCCACTCAGGGGTAAGCCCTGGCGTTTTACTACACGAAACAGTTGCTTGTAAGATCTAGCTATGGCAGCTAACCAGCGGTAAGCCCTGGAGTAATACTACAGCGAAACAGCTGTCCTTGGCCACTAGCAATTAGGCTCACATTTTTTTTTTTGTAGCTTGAAGGGGTAAGGCCCACTACCAACGTGACCATAGTGCCTAATATAGTGGCTTTATACTTGAGTTCATCTTTATAATAGCCACATCCCACAAGTATCACGCTTTTACCATTACTTATGTTCGCCTGTTTGCTAGCTATGCCATGCTGATGAGGCCTAAAAAGGCAAAAACAGCTGTCTTTGGCCGCTAGCAATTAGGCTCACATATTTTATGGTAGCTTGAAGGGGTAAGGCCCACTACCAACGTGACCATAGTGCCTAATATAGTGGCTTCTATACTTGAGTTCATGTTGAGAATTTTATACAATATAGCACATACTAATAGCTATAATTCAAATAGACCTTTTTCGCATTTGCAGTAGCTGCTTTCTACAATGATAGCGGACTCAATATGTACAGTGTTAGCCTCAGTATGAAGTTAAATACCCCGAAATTCCATTGTAGTTTTACACTTTTTACAGCTGTGTGTATTGTTGGAGGTGTGACTTCTCGCTCTCTCTTGCAATTATTTTTGAATATCTAACAACACAACGAGGCTTACACTGTACAAATTGAGTCCGCTGTCATTGAAGAAAGCAGCTACTACAGATACAAAAATGGTCTATTCTGACTTATTCTCATTTTGTGCGGGTTTTTATGCAATTACAGTTTAATTTTTATTTCCTAAAAAGTTTAAATTATAGTTCAACTGAACTAAGGTGTGTTTGGGCGTTCTATTTACTCAAAGCAACAATCTTCACGTTAACCTCCTTGTCACATAGCTTGTTCGTGAGATGGCAAACTACAAGTCACGTAGTTTCGGGTTGGGTTGTGACGAAGATAACCAAATCACTGTAGCACGTCAGTTAACACCTTTTACAGCAATTCTAAACTGCTATTGATTTTATCTTAGTGTCTTGCTTAATTATACCACTTTTATGTAAAATCAGTTATAGTCCCTATGCAAAAATTGCGGCGATTTTAATATTCTTTTGTCAGCATTCAAATTAGCCTTACTAGCCTCGTTTGTGATAAGATATTCTTTACAAAGTTTAACTCAAGAACGAGGCTAGTAAGGCTAATTTGAATGTAGACAAAAGAATATTAAAACCGCATATCAGTTTGCGAGTACGAGGGGAGAAGGGGGGAGGGCCTACCTACGTTAAACGTAAAGAGTATCCACCAGCATTTATGGACAGTCTTTCGCTGGTGGAACTCACATTTAAATTTAAAATAATTAATATATTATAAAATAAAATTAGTGAACAAATAAAATATAAAAATTGTGAAGGGGAGTCGCGCATCTTGCTCCCGCCTTTAGGGCGGGGACCTGGTGCGTTACCCCCTACAACAACTAATTAAAATTGTAATTTATCATTGATTAAATGAAATAAATCGAGAAAAGTCAAAAAAAAAAGTACGAGTGGCGAATTAAGTACGGTCAGCGATTTCAGAGCATGCTTTCCTGGAAACTTTTTGAGATGTAATTCTTTAGAATCGCTGCAAATACACCATCTTTATAAAATCAGTACATAACATTCCAGATGAAGAAGACAATTTTTATCCGAGCAACACGGCTTTGAATGTGGATCATGAAGATCCTCGTGTAAGCAATCGAATTCTTGTCCATGCAGATTTAGATGTTAAAACCTCAACCACAAGTCCGGTTCTCCACAATTAAGAGGGTTTTATATTCTCACTAAGAAATTTGAGAGCGTTTAGTTGTTTTTATTGTAGCTTATCCTTTCTGTTTACTAAAAGAAACCTCCAAGCACTTTTTCGACAAGTCCGACAGAACTGCGGCTCAAAAACCCGAATTAACTGCCAGACAAACGACAGCTTCTTTCTGAGATTAAATTTTAAAAAAGCACCGAAGGCGTAAAATGACGATTTCGTAAACTCTAATTAAAGTCACAATTAACGGATGTTGTTGGTACAAGCTTTGTTTGAATTAAGACGTGGCATTAAAAATAAACGCAGCTCAACTGTCAGTACAAAACTCAAAAGGCGATAATTGTAATCATTAATTTCCCAAATTATGAATATTTACATATGTTATTTTCAGCTGCGAATACCGTTGAAATTTGCCCGATATTTTTTTTAAGAAAAATCCCTTTTCTTTCAAAATGTTTTCGAGGCAAGTACCTCGGTTCGCCTCAAGGTGACAACATATGAATTAAGTTAAGAAACCTATGCAAAACTTTTCAATAACACAAAAAGTAATTTTGACCTAAATATTGGCTTTATTGCTATTCGCAAATTTTCCATTTTACTCGACATTTTCTCCAAATTTTCAAGCAAATCCGAAATGTACAGTACTTTTTAAAAACTACGTCCCAACTCAGTTAACAACTGCAAAAGCCCGTTCAAAGCTTTTTTTAAAAAAGAACTCAAAATGTAGAAATGTGGATTTTTTTTGTGGGCAACTTTCGCCATGTGTCTCTCTCTAATTGAACTGTGTACACTCATGAAATGTTTCAAAATAATTTGCAGTTAAGCTAATTTGTCCAAGACAGTTCTACGCGATGTTAAATCGGGTGTTAACAGTTTCTCTCTTTATAAAAACCGTATTTTATAATTTTTCGAAGCAACTGATTTAGAAAACTGTTAACATCATAAATCTTTTGAGTGCTTTTTGACGTTACCATTTATTTACAATTTAGCTTAGCGAGAATCGAAACTCACGCAAACTAAATTGGCTCCCGAAAGTTATTCCATATTTGCCAAGTCGAGTAGTACAGATGAGATTTTTGACAATGAATGACGTTATATAAAATTAGGAGCGAAAAGGAATGTAGACAGAACACATCGTCATAAACAATATATTTACGTTGAAAAGGAATGCTAGATCAGAACAAGGCAGATAGTAAAAGTATTACCGTTTATAATACTGATATCTATAAAGTAATATCTTCATGATATGAAGATATTACTTTATAGTCAAACACCATAAATGCGAAACAAAAAGAAAAATGCATACAGTTGTAAAACAGTAACAGAAGATGGTCCTTGTATTGTTTTGAAGCAAGCCTAATACCGCCGTTGTGTAAAGCGTAAGTCAGGCTACGATTTTGGATAGTTCCATGTAAGAGATCAGCTGTGGTTTCAAACACAATAAGCAATTATATACATAAAAAAAGCAATAAAGCAATAATTATAAAGCAATCTATCTCATCTCCTGCTCATTACGGTCTCCGAACACAGTATCAAATAGTCAAACTAGATTATAAAATGATGTAATCTCATTTGATAACAACACGGACCATAACTTTTTCACTTGAAAAAACAAAATCACGAACGTTTACAATTGCTGCATGAGTGATCTGGGGTCTACATACTGTACTTAGTTACTACGTGAAACGAAATGAATTGATAATATTTTTAGGTCAAGAAACGATTTCCATAGAGTTAAGTTGCAAAAGTTTATTGCTTATTGGAACAGCCGGGCGTTGTGCTTAAACACAAAAACAAGAAAAAATACTGACAGATGAAACAAAGGAGGCGAACCGTGCACCTGGCTTGTTACTGTAAATAAATTTCAGTTCCAGTATAAAGGGATGCAATGTCTTGTATCAAACTAATCTTTACTTTAGTAATACTAATAGTAAAGAAAAACTGTCCACCAAGCTGCTTTATAGCCCAATCTTAAAATCAACTGGTCAGTTTCAGACGAATTATCAAAGTGCAAATTAATACTAAAAATGACTTTTTTGATTCCGTTAAGGGTTAAACTGAGTCTGTGAGGGTTTAACTGTCTGAAGCAGATAAATGGGTGGAAACTTCAAAAAATATAAAGTGATTCGCAACCGATATAGATTTCCACGCAGTTAAACATGTTTTCATTGCCTGTGAAATACATAAGAAAATCTCTGAAAGATATTGTCGAACACATCTTAGAAAAGAAGTTTTAAATATTGATGGACAATCTCCTATCAGATTTCGCTTAGGGTTTTTTTATCTAATTAAACCCATTGTGTAAAGGTTAAGTAACAAATTGGTTTAAAAATATTCTCCTTTTCTTCCTCCTCACGCAAATTAAAAGTGCTGTCAAAAATGAGTCACCTCAAAATAGAGTTCCGCATATTGAAAATTGTAAGATCCGTTAAAGCAAAATTAATATAAAAACACGTTTATTTACGTGAATATCTTTTGCAAAATAATGTAGAATAAAAACGCCAATGGAACGAATGATTTTGACGTGGGAACTCTTTTTTATTGTGGTTTCCTTGGATCGTGAAATTACTGAAGTAGTAATTACTAAATTAGTCACGACTCAAATAATAGTCACGACTCGCGTGGCTTCAGCAGCAACAAGCAAGTCCCGGACAAGTGACCCTTAAGCTTAGTTTAATACTGAATTGCAAGAAATAGGGCTGTAAACTCGTGAACTAGTTTAGCGGCATTCTTAGTAAGTCTGGATAAGATTTTATTGGTCATGTTCTAGTTTGTTTTGTTTAGGAAGTTAAATGATTCAGACAAGAATTGTTAAAATCAAGTTCTAATCGAATGTAGTTGCACGGTGTACAAGAATACTAACGTTTAACGAATTAAAATGAAGAAAAATATTCTAACAATACGTTAAGGACTTTGTGACGCTTTTAATACGTGTGAAAAGTAATTTGAAGGGATTTGATTATCACCAAGTTAATTATTTCACGAAATTGAAAAATCCATTAAAGGAAATTGCGTAAAGACGATATTAGCCTTAAAGTAAAGTCTGCATTCATTTATCATGAACTGAAAAAACTGTGTTTATCATGTAGTTTCAACGTTTTGGAATCAAAACTCAGCTCGCCAATGTTTCGTAAGCTTCGCAAACAATGGAGGAATTGTTCATCACCCATGCACTTATATGCTACTACAATTAGTCTTCCTTGTTGATGCACGTAAGCCGGTGACGGACAACACTTTAAAATTAGTTCTTTCACTTTAATAAGGTTATATCTTTAGTTTTGGTTGTATTTTTGGAACATTAAAAGTGGGCATTCAATCAATCCTTGTCGCCATGTCGGTAAAGTTCACGATAATTGCATATCATACTCACCCTTCCCACTCTTCTTTTGCATAAATGATTACCGACAAATAAAAAATACTTCTTACAAATTTATGAGACTTTCTTATCAGATTTTTACAAGATATAACATGTGAATTTGTTTCTATAATATTACGTGTGTTTAGTTATCTAGCGGCTTGCATTTTACTAACTAAAATACAATGATGTTGGTCCGTTGCGATTTGCTTTAAAAATACTTGTAACTGAGGCCACAAAGGAGTCAGTTCGCCCTCGTCCAGATCGCGTTACGGCTCAGCTTCAAGGAAAAGTTCCCAGTGTGCATGAGGAAAAAGAACCGCGTCTGCGAGCTTTAATCATTTTTCAAAACTTACATTTGCCTGCATACGAAATGCCATCGTTCCAAGAATCATCTTCAACTTCTGAAAAACATGACAGATTCCAGAAGAGTGGAGAGATTATATGGGAAAGAAAAGATATTGCTACCGGGGGCGATTGTAAACGCGAAGAAATCAGTGCCAGAAGCTCGCTAGAAATAGGAGTATACAGTAAGCCACAACTAACAGCTTGTACTGAATTTCTTGAGAAGCGGAATAATAGACACCCAGTAAGCAATAAAAACAGGAAAAACGTCCTATGGACTGATTACGACAGCTCCTCAAAGTTTAGCCGAAAACGGAAAAACATACATGTTAACCTGTTTGAAGGGTTTTATGATGACAAGAAGAATTATGCTTATATGAACAATGGAGTGCAAAGTAGTGGAGCAAAAGTAAAAAGAACGAAGGAAAGCCAGGAGGAAGAATCTGTGTCCACTTTGGCAAAAGGTTGCTTCTGTTCTACTTCACGTGATTCATGCGCAATAACAGAATCGAAGCAGAAAATTTGCTGCCCAAAGCTAGATCTCAGACATATTGAGGAACAAGATATCAATAAGAAACCATCGTACTCCTACATTGCTTTAATAGCTATGGCTATCTTGAGCTCACCAAATAAAAAGCTTTTGTTGGCAGATATCTACAGATACATAGAGAATCGATTTCATTACTTTCGACACACAGGTGACAGTTGGAAGAACAGCATACGCCACAACCTATCACTCAATGACTGCTTCGTCAAAATGAAACGCAATGAAAGTAAAAAGAGCAGCTACTGGACCATCCACCCTGACAATCTGCAGGATTTCGCCAGGGGGGAGTTCAGGCAGCACAAGGCACGTCTGTACAGTCGCAGGAAATGTACAAAATACTCCGGTCAAGGTTCATGCTTCGCCTGGATTGCATCAAAAACGTACCCACTCATGCTGAAGTCACCTTGCTTCCAACAGGACAGGGACAACGAGGTTAAAAATTGCACGTGGCTCGTGGGTCAATCTCCCGGATATCTGAGTAGAAATGTTTCTGTTTACCGCAATTGCTGCTCTGCCTCGTTGCCATGGAGTTTGAAAATGTCAGTGGAATCTAACTATGCAAGTGAGATTACACATAAAAATATAAGTAATAGTAAAATCCTAGACAATGAATATTTTCATACTTCGTGGAAGACTGCGCATGCTGTTACGAATGAACAAAGCTGGGAAGAGACGTTCACAAGACTTCAGCGACAACTGAAAAAAATTGAATGAAGGACTTTAAGCTTCCCAAACCAAGGCTGAACCAAAAATCATTAAACTTGTAATTCTGTTTAACAGTACACGGTTAAAACCATCGATCAGGACTTTTTTAAAAAAATATATTTACAGTTCAAACTTTATTACAATATATTGATTATAAAAGATATATATTAAAAAAAACCGCCCGCTTTCCATTATCCTGGATGTCGCGTATACTAATTCTTGAGTATCATTTACTCCTTGCATCCTATAGCCTGCCAAGCGCCAAGCAGCCGTTCGTTTTGCTTGCCCCATGCCTTAGTGGTCAACCTCAACCGCGGTCAATGATGTTTCCGGATGGCGTCAAAACAAAGCGTACCGCCTACTTTGCAGGCTATTTGCAGCGCGATACAAAACAATTTAGGGGGGTTCTGCTGTCTTGACAGGTTGTTTCACAAAACTGTATCACTATACCTAAAGCTTTCTTCAAATAGTTTGTATGGGGAACGGGGAGGTGGAACAGCAAGCTTGTTATAGTTATAGAGTACGGGCTACTATGGTTAAATAGTTACGCCATTTATGGCGTACAATTAATGAATTTAAGGTTCGGAGAACGGTTATACAAGGCCAACTTTTATCTTGACCCAATCATCACAAATTTTGTTTTGTTTGAATCTAACCAATTACTTATACTAATTAGATCTTGACTCAGCTTTTGTTCAATTAGTGAATAATATTAATGTTTATGTCATTGCTAGAAAATGTTAGGTACGTATCATCGACATACATTTGAGGGTTCTAATTCTCCAAACAGTTAGGTAGATCTATGATATATAGAATAAAAAGAAGCTGGCCACCTAAACTCGCGGCTCGGGGAATATCAAAAGCTAATAATTTACTTTCGGAAATTAATAAAACCATTTACAACAAGAAGTTTCCTTGTAGCCTATACTTGTGCCGGAGCTCTTTACACAACCAATAAAATTTAATAATAATATTATAGTAACTTGAGTCAAAAACGACCTCATCCCTTGTACATGAAAATGCAAACTATGAGGAAATCAACCTTAAATAAAACGATATCAAAGAAGGAAAACTTAATGATAAGCTGCAACGCTTAAAGGAAAATTAAAGACCTATAACAATTCAAACTCCCTGTCCCAAATACAATCAACACAGAGGGATATCAGTGATAGAATATAGCATGTTTCATGCTAAACAGAGCTTTAGACATGAGAATGTATTTACTGTTAATAGAGTTCAATGAAAATTACACTTGAAAAATTTTACACATTTGAAGACTTTCTTTCTGTAGGTAGTTCTTCAAATTTATCAATAGCTATAACTATTTCGTTTCTAAAAACCCATTACAGCTCAAAATCCTCGCACACTCTTTTACTTGTTCAAACATGTTTACATGTCTGCAGCTTACAGGTGCTAAATAAATTGGTCAGAATCAATAGGTAGTTCAGGCCATAGGATTTCAGATTTTATGGGAAACTATTTATGGGTTCCGTGGTTTTGATCCATGGGAACCCATCGGTAACAACTTTTGGGTTCCGTAAAACGTTTGATGGGTACCCATTTTTTAAAAATAAAATGACAATGACGAAGATACCACAACATTTTATTGTATGATATATCAATGCATACTGTTAGATTAATGCATTCAGATACAATTACAATAACAACAAAATTCAACACTGTGCTCAGTCTTGTAAACTTGTGAAACATAAATTTGAGTTGACATTAGCATAATTCAAACAATATTGGCTATTTTGCCACGTATTTAGCAGCATGTGGCATCTTGAAGCCAAATAACAGTAACAATACTATATAATTATGTCATTTAATTTGATTTTCAACAGCTGTCCTTTCATGACACAAGTCAATGAACATTGCAAAACAAAACAACCAAATGTCAGCGTGTGTATTACTATTGAAGTATTTTATAAACGAGTTAAATGTGACGAGAGTTCAGTTCTTGTTGCTAATGCTTCTTACACATCCTCCTCTCCTTCCATATCACCCTCTTCATCCTGATCCATCTCTACCTCTGGCTCTGACTCAGTCTCGTCTTCCAATTCTACAACTGACTCAGTCTCGTCTTCCAATTCTCCCTCTGACTCTGTCTCCTCTTCCAAATCTTCACATGATCCAAGCTCTGAGTCACTGAGAGTGCCTGTAAAGTCGTAGTCGCCAAGAAGCTGGTTCTCGTGCTCAGACACCACAGCTACAGAAGGGACTGGCAAGAAGAGATCTGGGGAATCTAGCTTACTTGAGGTGGATGTTGTATTCGAATGCTTTGTGGTGGTTTTAGAGTAGCGTCCACGATTAAGACCAGGATCATTAATGTAAAGGTCAATCGCCTTGCCAACAAGCTTCTCCTCATAGGCTGGATCGAGTTTTATGAGAACAGGAACGTTGATCCTCACAACCAAAAGTTCGTCCAGCTTTTCATTCGATAAGCTCAATCTTGAGTCTGAAAGGTGTCGTTTCAGTGTAGAGAAACCTCTCTCGACGGTGCTGCTGGACAAAATGAGGCACAAACAGAGCTCTATGATAAGTAGGAAATGCGGGAACTGGTTTTGGTACTCCTCGAACAGTGCCTGCCAGAAGGTGATCTTCCCTTTAAATCCCTTAAACTTTCCAGATTTCAAGGCCTTGATGCCGTTCAATTCTTTCAGGGCAAGGTCAAGATTGAAATTATGTTTGCCAAGGGGAGTGTCGAAGTGTTTGGCCAGGGTACGGACATATTCTTTGCCAGAGCTGGGGTCACTAAGATCCCATGTGGAGTGGTCAGCTATCCTCATGGCCTCAATGACAGGTTCCTTCAATGATTCATATCGCTGAGTAAGGCATGCGCTGATTGCTGGAATGAGATCTTCCTTGATCTTCTTAATCTGCTGTTTGCCTTGTACTACTTTCTTGAGTGTGAAAGTTTCTCTCACCTTTGTCATACACTTGTCAGCCCTTTTCCTCTGACTCTCTGTCATCTTGGCCCTTTCCTTGAACTGGGTTGTAGCGGGAAGATTTGTTGCCGTCACTGTCAGTGTTGCCTGGTCTGCAGCATCGTGGACTTCCACAGAGAAGGGGAACAGTGGTTCTGGTGCAGCGGCCAGGATACTCAACTCTTGCTTGCACTCCTCCAGGCCATCAAGTATATCCGTGATCAGGATACTTTGGCCCTGCATGAGTAGACTGAGATGGGAAGTAAGGCGCAAGACTCTGCGGTACAGCTCGAGTGTGCCAAGGTAGCCATATGTCACCCACTGGTTCAAGTAGCCTTGTAACTGAGCCTTCACATCAGGTTTGCAGGTCTTGTTGTCTGCAGCAATCATGTTTTCAGCGAAAAGTAGTAATGCTAGGTAGTTGACAATCATCACCCTTATGCCATGATAATGATGTGCTTGGAATCTTGTTCCCTTTGTGTTGACGAATGACACCCATGTCACCGAAAGCCTCTCTGCCACTCGCATTATGAGCCGCTTGTTCTTTCCACTTTTCAGGAACAGGTAGTAGATCTTTACCATCATATCATCTAACCGCTGGAACGATTCATTCGATTTAAAAGCATCTCCAACTGCCAATTCCAATCTGTGGTTGACGCAGTGGATAACTACCAGCCACGGGCGCGACACTTTCATCTCCGTGCAAGCACCTAAAATTTATATAAAAAATTTAAGATTATTTTTAGGACCCTGCAATTTTTCCCAAATTTTTTCAACTGCTGACATGAACAAGACGTGCCTTCCCAAAATACTTAACAAAATAGTATCTCATCTGTATACTCTATCTTATTGTTTTAATGTACTGTAGGCCACAAGCCTATTGGCTTCTTTAAAAAAGGTTTTGAAAAGTTAGTCAAAAATAATGCATTATAACTATTTAGTATTTGGTGCTTCCACTTAAAATGAAGTCTGCTAGTAGCTACCTGAAATCCGTCCCATGTTAACACTTGCTCCATCAGCACAAACAGCAACCAAGTGGTTGTT
>JANCMA020138792.1:0-14289 GCA_024336925.2 Zoanthus solanderi
TTTATTGTTCATACCCCGTTGTAATTTGAGTGCTTCCCCTCTTTCAACTTTTTATATTGTCATTTCCGGTTATTTCCGCCTTTTACCGTCTTTTTTCGTTAACTTCCGGTCATTTCCGCGTTTTACCACTTTTTCCGCTTTTTCCGCTATTTTCCGTTCCGCGTTTTACCGCGACCCAAAGTTCTGACTCGAGACGCATTTGAAAGCTCCACGTGGGGTCTTGTCTGGTTATGTCGAAAATGATTTATAGATATTTTGTTTATATATTGCCCATAGTACTTTCATCCAGATGTAGCAATGTCTTTATTCACAATTTTTGCTTCCATTTATAACAATATTTCCTGGTGAATTCTTCAAAGGAGCGAAAAAAATTTTTGCATGTTTGCCTGCACCGAGACTCTATTTGTGCAATCGACATGGCTTTTCGGTCAAGTTTTGTGAAGAGACATTAATGAACTAAATCTTGCTTTTAACAGTATTTCTGGGCATAGAACTACAAAAACTTAGTTTTCACATCTTCCATTTCTATTGATTTTAATTTTGTAAAAGTTTTCAGTTTTTCTTTTAGTCATAAGTTGTTATATACATTTTTGTTTTTTGTTGCGGCCAGCACAAAATGGTGATATTTTACACATTTTATCGATTTTGAATTTCACGAAAAGATTTTTATGGTACTTAAGAATACTTTTGCTTTTTAAAATTTAGAAATAAAAAATTAAGCATTTCTTTTTATTATTTTTGTTTTTATTTATGGTAGAGTGAAACTTATTCAAATTCTACTGCGCAGACAAGTTTTGATTTCAAGTCAAAGGTAAATCTCGGACCGCCATTTTGCTGCTGGAAATACAGGGAAACTTGCCGCGTGGCCTTCAGGAGTCAAAGGGTTAATATATTACATATCTGTTTTCATTGTTTATATATTTTCATTTTTGCTCGGTCGCCACGAGGGGCACCTTTGCGCAATATCTGGTCGCCAGATGAAAATCTTTGTCGTATTTGGCGACCTGGCGCCCGCTTATTTCAACCCCTGGGTTGTAATGGTAAGTAAAATATTTTATTCCCTCTTTGTGTATTATATATCTGAATATTCTGTCGATAATAAAATAAACTCTGAAACAAACTATTTTAAATGTTGCCTTATCGACCGATTACAATAAGTTGTTATGGTCGCTTCAGCTTTTTCATTTTGATCGTAAATGATTTGTGGTTAAACGGCTTCCATATTGATTGATGGTTTTGCTCGTACTACAGTAAAATGAATTCTGTGCTATACATTGTTAAACGGTTTCATATTCTACAAGTTGAGTTTACGATTGAGACCATTTATTCATGTCATCTTAGCAGGGTTTACAAATTTTATTGATGAGTGGAGTCAGTGTGACTTTGCTTCACAAATTTTGGAGTCATTTTGGAAATATTTGGAGTCAAGTAACATAACAAAAAAGCAGTTTTATTTAATATTCCTAAACAAGTTTCTCACACTATTACACTATTATAGTGTGTACTGACTTCGTGCATTAAATAATATTAAATAATAATATAACAAACAACATGTGAAAGTGCCAAAAAGAGGATGCCAAAAACTAGTATTTCTGATGTTCAAAAAATTAGAAATGAATCTTCCTCTACAGCGTTAATGTAAATTGTATTTGTAGCAAAAAAGGTAAGAAAAAAACTTTGTTTGTTGCCAAAAAATTCTGAGTCAAAGTGACTCCCTCTGTAACCTCAGTGGAATCATCTAAACAAGTTTGACGTAAAATATGCCAAATTTGGCATATTTGCGAACCCTGTCTTGTTCTTCAATGTATGAAAACTATTTCTGTATTCTATTGATTTTTTTTGTTTTTTTTAAAGGCAGGTTGATGGCAGTGAAAGAAATGGATGGGAGCCCGGGTGGTGCTGTAAAGGTCAAATTTGTTTGTTCAGGTGGATACGGAGTGAAAATAAATTATGTCAGCAGATTTAATTATCCTCTCGTAGGTCGTGTGTATCTTTGGCTACTGCATTGTGTTTTCTTCTTTATGGAAATGGTTATCTTGCTTACCATAAAGTTCTGAAGCTTGGTTTGGGTATGAATGTGTTGTCAAAGAATGTGTTTTATAAAGTTATTGAGATGGCATATCCACATGTAAAAAGTGTTTTGGATACAATGTGTGAAAAGGGAAAAATGGTGATGAAGGAAAAGGATTCAAATGTGTTGGGAAGCTGGAAGAGGGCTGTAACAACATCTGATGGTTGTTGGTTGATTAGGGGTTTTCACAGTCAGTGCTGCACATTTGTCATAGTTGATTTCATGACTGGTGGTGTATTTATTATGGCCATGTGTATATGAGAGGGAAAAACCAGATCTGTGATAGCGAATTATGGGAAGGTACTTCTAAATCAGCTCAGGGTCATCTAGCATATGTCTTATGTAAAAAGGCAGAGGAGGAAGGGCTGAATTGTGAGGTAAATTGACAGGACCAGGACTCCTCATCTGGTAAATCTTTTCGAAGTATTTTCCCAGACGCAGGTTTGAGTAAGGTGATGTTGTGTGGAGGACATGTTGGACGTTCACATGGAAACAATTTAAAAGAATATAAGTCCAAAAAAGTTCTTGATAAAGGGTTTATAGACCAACACAAAAAGAAACATCTAGAAATTGGCTTGGTCAAGTGTGTTTGTGAGGGAAAATCATATTGTGGTTGTTTAACGGATGACTTTATTGTTGCAGCTAAGAGAAACCATTTCTCAGCATTGAAACAAAGTGGAAAATGTCCAGAGGAATATGCACGGAGAATGAGAGTGTTAGGAAAGTATCATTGTCGAGATATACACAAATGGGAAGAAGATGGTAACGAGAAGGAATGTGGTTTCCATGTACAGGTTGTATGCTCATGTGGTAAATGTGGAAAGGAGGGGAAAGAGAAAGAAGAAATTCTGAGATCAGTGGTGGTCATGTTAGTGATGCTGGACAAAGGATTGTTACAAGTAATGTTGGTCAAGGTAGTGGTAATAAGTGAAGAGTTTGATAAGGGTAATGATGATAAAGACAGTGAAAACAGCAGTGATGATGAACTCACAGACTCAGATGACAGTTCAAGTGATAGCAGTAGTTGGAGTGAGGTTGAAGATGAGTTGAAATGTAAAGGAAAACCATATTCAACATGGCTATTTTAACTTGCCCATTACATGCAAAGCTGTATGAATTAGAGTGTGATAGAGTGGCAGAAAAGGCTGAGGAAGTCATCAACAATGAAATGGGGAAAGGTCATTCATATTTTCCAGAGAGTAAATTCCATGTTCTTACAAGATTTAGGACTAAAAGTATAAATTTGCACCAATTACATTATGAGTTTTCTACAAACTGTGGACTTTGCCAAAGCAATATGTCTTTTATGTATAAGTTAGAGGGTCCTAGGTATCATTGGATGAAGGAGCTGTTAATTCTCATGGGACTTCCTATTCCTGATGGTTTGGATGAAATTTTGGAAAAAGAAAACATTCGAAGGATGGGAATCCTAAACAAGCAAAAAAACGAGAAGGCAAAGGCTGTAAGGGCTACAAGAAAGAAAAAAAGATTAGAGGAATCGAAGAAATGGTATGTAAAAATAATATAAATATAATGCCAACAATGGTTACTATCGAAGATGTCTGCTGGAGAATTTCTAGTGAAAAATATATTTACTTAGTGGTGACTGTCCCCCATGACACGTCATGCAACATACTTCACATCCTATCTCTGTATTGTTCTGTACTTTCAAATATCTTCGAGAGTAAACTGTTTCTGGCAGTTTCCTGATGATTGCTCCCCATGGAGCTTGAAACCTAACCCTGGCATTATAATTAATTATTGCTCTAGTTCTGCTATTGAGCACTCCACAGTTGATGAGGATTTCAACCTATTTTTTGATTATATAACTAAAATAAAATAAAATAATTTGGAGAATAATTTTCAGAAAGCGCTCAACTGACTGATGTCAGGAGCAGAATTAACTATGATTTCAGACTGATTCATTGATTTACTGCAAAAGATATGTGTGTGTGTGTTTATGTTTACTTTACATGTATCCAATATTTGTTATTTAGTGTTAGCTAGTAAGGAAAATTGCATGGTAATGTCTATATATAAAAGGTTATCATAAGTGAAAAAATTTATAATATATTATCTTTTACAGGCAACAGTTTGTAAAGCGCCAAAAAATTATCCATGGCTATGGAACAGAGGAGGTAGTATGTGACCTGGAGGATGTTGTTGTTTTGGCAGAAGTGCAGAGGAGGTTGCGAAAAGAACAAGGAACCCACACCCTATCAACTGCAGTTTCAACTCCGCAAGGTGCAGCAGTAACAGTCGGTGGTGATGCAGTTTCTCCAGTGCAAACCCAGAAAGTGTCGATGTGGCAGTTCAAGCCATATTAGAACATCACACAAAAACTGCCCCCTCCTAAACAAGAAATAATTAAAATTAGGTGCTTGGGGATTGCTCGATTTCTTAGAAATATATAAAGATTATGCAATTATTTTTAAAAACGGTATTCCCTTACATTTTTCATTCAATTAAAAATGATTGATTGTTGTCCATGTATACATACTAAATGAAGTTTTCCATATATTTTGTCATGAACAGCAACGTTTTTTTTATAAGCATGACTACTATGAATTTGAAATGGAAATGACTGCATGAAGTTTTGCACAAGCATCTAATATTTGTATTGTGTGAATCTTTTTAAAGCTATTATTAGTTTTAATAGTTTTCAGAATGAATATTTTGATTTGAATTTAAATAAGACAGTTCTTTCTCTGAAAAGATTATTTGAATAAAACATAACAAATACTTTGTTTGTGGTTATCAATAGACAAACGGTTTGGTTGTAAATATTTTTATTTCAGTCATTGAGTATGGGCTGTAACAAAGCTTTGAAACAGTTTTTAATTTTCATTTATATTTTGTATTTATATATCTATACACTATTTGCTTGTTTTAAAAATGTAAAGGTTTTCAGTTGAGTATCTAAAATTGTAATCTGTGCCCAAGTAATTGGTTTATGAATTTGTATTTGATCATGATCTGATTGAAATGTTGAAATTATGTTACAATATTGTGTTTGTGGTCAAGTGTTTTATTTGAACATAGCAAATTTTTAATCTTTTTGAACAATACAAATATTTATAATGTGGTACAACTGTTTTTAGAAAACTATAATGGAACTATTTTAAATAACAAATAAAATGTCTATTCATTTGAAGGTGATGTTCATAGTCTTCATGTCTTCGTTTGAGTAGGTAATCCTGATAATTTGTTCGGTTGTTATATCTAAAAAAAATAACTGTTTTAGTGAAGGCTTCAAAAAAATAAATATATTATTTAGAACATGATTGATAAGTTTTATTTAGGTACATAATAACATATATATCTACATTTCTATATCGGAATTAAAATAAGCAAAGGTGTAAACACATCAAAATTATGTAAAGGGTATAATAAGTATTAGGAAAAGGTTTATTTAACAAATCGTCAAAAAACCGAATCAGTATGATTGAAAGACTAATAAATTAAAGTGATTTTAATTTTGTCAATATGCCAAAACTTTTAAAAACACGTTGTTACATTTATATATGTTAACGCACATGTCTTCATAGATATTTTCTTGAAAATCATTATTACTTCATTCGAATTGAACAAATATATCGGATACATTTATTGCTATCGGTTCATAAAAATTCAAATAAGAACTTAAAACACGTTGAATAAAAACAAGTATCGTTTGATGACACTTGGAAAGAAAACGTATTTTGTTGAATAATACTTACATGTTTTCGCAATTTAGTTCAAGTGTCATCGAAACTCCTATCTCGGTGCTTTGTTTCACGGAAAGCCCATTCCCGCAAGTTTCATTTTACTCCCGAAGCCCTGCGTGGAGAAAGATGCGATGGCGCATGTGCTAAAGAAACCGCTGACTGCAAAAGACTCTTTGCTCTCCAATATGGCAGACAAGAAGAATGGCTTAGCAACGAACAGTAACATAAAGTTTCCGTGTTTTGTAACAAAATCACTTTTTATTTAGCTATATTGGTCGGGGATAAAAGTAGATTCGAAATATGTAAACATTATTAGAAGTAACTTTTACCCGCTGAGACAGGGATAAGACCTTAAGGAAGTTAAGCTGATGGCAGGGCAAGGTGCCTTTTACATAAAGATTAAAGATGGTTTTGAATGCTTGCTTGAAGATAAGGTCACTGGTCAAAATATAGATGGAGATCCCGCTGCTAATTCTTCAGCACCCAAAAGCAGCGATGATGAACAAATTAGCTATTCAGTATGGGAAAGAGGGAAAACAAATGGTTTTAATTTAGCCTGACAGAATTGTATAGAGCAGTGTAAGAAACAAGATATTACCAACCCAGAGGAAATACTCCGTTGTGCTCAGAAGCACATTCTTAAAAGGCGAGGATTAGACATTGTAACTGATGATGTCTCCTTAGAAGGTGAAGTGAATGTCATATATGTTAACAGATTTAACTTGTTGGAGACCACATTCAAAGAACTAAAGGAGATCAAAGACTGGCGGATTACTTTGCAAGGTAACTTCTATGGTGAGGTAGCTGAAGATTATGGAGGACCTAGGAGGGAATTTTTTACTCAGTGCCTGAGATATTAATGTCAAGTATTTTGACCATGGATTGAGATTGCTTTTATGTGATGATTATGAGTATGTCGGTATTATCATGGAATTGAGCATTCTTCAGAATGGCCCCATTTCACGATTCATTGAATAGAACTTTCTTCAAGAACTGTTCCAAAATCCTGTCCCAACTAATCCCTGCATTAAGTTGCGTGCAGGTTTTAAAAAAGTTAGCGTTTTTCAAAGAGCAGAGGCATTTCCAATATTTTTACACCTACTGCGGCCATCGGATGCATGTCAACTCACCACATAGAAAATGTTTTCCGTTTTAAAACCTTCATTTGCAGAGGAAGGAAGTACTTCAAGAGTGTATGAAATGCAAGTATATGAGCTATTTATGAAGTACTTGAAAGAGGTTGCAAGTGGTCGCAGAGAGGGTATCTCACTTAGTAGTATTCACAAGAAGGCAATTTATGATGAATATATGTGTTATCGGTCTGCTGTTAAGTGTGTCATGAAAAAGTGCAACACCAGTCTACAATCGTTCGTGTAGGAGGCTCCCGAGAAATATGGGATGGTTTAACCTAGTTTGGAGCACGTATTCCGATGAAAGATTCAAGAAAACGTTTAGGATCTCACGTACAACATTTCAGTTTATACTGTAACGAATCAGACATGTTCTAGATAGAGATACTGTGACGGAAGAGCCGATATCCCCAGAATTCAGGTTGGCCATTGCTCTGTATCGTTTATCAAGGGGAGATCACTATTATACGATAGCGGAAATGACAGGACTGGGGGTGTCAACCGTGTGTACGATCGTCAATGAAGTCACACGCGCAATTGTGGACAACTTGTGGGACGAATGTGTTGGCCAGCAACTGCCAAAGAGTGAGGAACAATTTAAGGAGAAGATAGTTGATATGGAGGAACAGTGGCAATTTTGTTGTTGTTGGGCTGCAGTTGATGGATGCCATTTACCTATCAAATGCCCGCCTGGGAATTTTTCTTGTAGGGAATACCACAACTTCAAAAACATCTATTCAATAGTGTTAATAGCAATGGTGGACTCCACCTACAGATTTGTTTGGGGAACCAGTGATTTTCCAGGCAATTCTCATGACGCTGTAATATTTCAATCAACAAAGCTGTACTCTGATATAAAAGAAGGTACCTTTATTCCTCAGATAAGTAAGGATGTCAAAGGAGTACAAGTACCTCCAGTTGTACTTGGAGATTCTGCTTTTCCTTATCTTCTTGGCTTATGAAGCCATACACAAATGTAGTCCCAACTCCAAAACAGTACAACTTTAATTACAAACTGAGTCGGGCAAGGATGGTCACTGAAGGAGCCTTTGGGCAACTCAAAGGTAGATGGCGCATACTGCTGAGGAAATGTGAAAGTAGCACAATTGAACTGAAAATAGCAGCCCTTGCATGTTTAGTACTTCACAACATTTGTATTGATCTTGGAGATACATTGCTAAGAAAATTGGACTTGACAATTGACCCGGTCACCAATCAGAGACGCAGTAGGGCGAAGGTAAGGGAACTGCTTCAAATGAGGGAATGTGAGAAGATCAGAGACACTTGCTGTCAAGGTTTACTTGTTCGAGATGCTCTTGCTGAGAAATTTTGGTTAGAGAAACTGGTATCATCAAGCAAACAGACCTAAACTGGGTTTTAAGTTTATTCATCTATCATACAGTACTTCTACCAAAGTAGATGTAACAGTGATTACACTTCATGAAAGAAGTGTGTTGAGTTATGACATGTAGGAATCACAGAGGATGTAAGATGAGGCACAAGGATTGTCAAAAAATTTGTTTCATTATAGGTAGGAAGACTTGTTATCATGTGAAATGATATGGATGAACAACAGGGTGGCAATCAAATTTCACTCCTGTCTAAACAATTGGTTGTAAGAAATAGTTCTTGATAATCCCTCCTGTATCACAACCTTCATTTTTACCTTCTCACTTTTAAAAGTGGGCAAAGTGGGCAAAGAGAATTTGTAATCAGGGCCATGAATAGATAAAGGTGAACCAAGGCACTTCCTCGGTAGGAAGTTTAAATTTCTGTAGTTTTGTGTGGTTCCTGTTAGTTTAGGAGACTCTCTTTTAGGAATAAAAAAATATATGAGTTTCTTTTCCTGATATTGTATCTGAGAAAAATAATCACCATAATACAAATCACCAGACTTAGTCAAATAATTTTATTATGCAACTGAAGGTTATAACACAACAATACTACCAAACTTACAGTGATTACCAGCTGCAGGGAAACGTAAAGCTTTAAAAACTGACATAACGTTTCCTTTCTTGGCCCTTGGACTACAAGGCTCATCTATTTCTTGGTAATACTAATTTCAACTACACAATTTGTTTGGTCACTTTTCATTTTAACAATAATAAACATTTACATGGTTCATTTTGAAGTTTTGGTTAAGCGTTTGAATCAAAAAACCTTTATGAGCATAGAAATTCCGCTGCTGGAAGTCAGAATTCAGTACAATATAATTTTTGTCATTCCTTTCAGAAATCCTCTTAGTTTCTCTTAAAAGTCCTGACTACCGGAATACTGGAATGCATATAAGAGATTAAGAAATAAGGCTAATAATGCACTAAAGAATGCTAAGTGTAACTACTACAACAAAAAGCTGAATCAACAGAAGGATGACCCAAGAGGTACATGGAAAACAATAAATAACCTCATGGGTAATCATTCAGTTCACCAGACAATAAATGAAATTAAGTTAAATAATGAAAAAGTCTCATCGCCTGCAGAGATTGCTGAATGTTTTAACAATTATTTTGTTGAGATTAGTGCTAAACTTGCGGCCAACATAGACGGCATTAACTCCAGAACTAACTTCAAGGACTTTGTTTCTGGTACGACCAGCAAATTTGATTTTACATTTACAAATGAATCGAAAGTTCTTAAAGTTATCAAGAAGTTATCGTCGTTCAAGGCTACGGGTCTAGACGGGCTGTCAACTAAAATCTTGAAAATTGCTAGCCCAATGGTTTCTCAATCACTAACATTTCTATTCAATATTATTATCGCTACAGGCAATTTTCCAACTGAATGGAAAAAAGCACGAGTTAGCCCTTTGTTTAAAGCCGGCACCCGAAATGAATTAGAAAACTATAGACCAATCTCCGTGCTCCCAGTAATCAGTAAGGTGTTTGAGAGGATTCTATATGACCAACTGTACTCATATATATCAACACATAATTTATTAACTAATAAGCAATTCGGCTTCAGAAGACTGCATTCAACTATGACGGCGTTGCTTGGTTCAACTAATTCATGGCAGTTGAATATGGATCGGGGCCTTTTTAATATCGTTGTTTTTGTAGACTTAAAAAAGGCCTTTGATACAGTAGATCATGAAATCCTTATTCAAAAACTAGAACTGTATGGGTTAAGCAATGCCTCATTGGGGCTAATGCAGTCATACCTATCCGAAAGAAAACAATCGTGTGTAATACAAAATAATAGATCTAAGGAGAGGTTAGTTACCTGTGGAGTACCACAGGGATCCATCCTTGGACCTCTCTTATTTCTCTTATATATCAACGATTTACCGAACTGCTTAGAAACCTCAACTCCAACTCTGTTTGCAGATGATACTAACATAACAATAAGTGGCACAAATGCAGCTGATGTTGAAAACAAAGCAAATCTTGAAATGGCAAGAATCCACGATTGGCTGTTAGCTAACAAGTTGCATCTAAATGTAGCCAAAACCGAGTTCATGTTAGTAGGCACGAGGCAACGTTTGTCAAATTTAGATGCAATACCCGCACTGAAAATCGGTGAAAAAGATATAAAAAGAGTCAGCAATAGTAAAACACTTGGAGTTGTGGTTGACGAGAATTTAAGCTGGGATGACCATATAAATTATATTATTAAAAAAGTAGTTTCAGGCTTAGGCGCAATTAAAAGAAATAGACCTTTCGTATCCCAAGACATCCTAGTTACGATATATAATGCAATCGTCCAGTCTTATCTAGACTAATGCTGTGAAGTTTGGGACTCCCTAGGAAAAGGATTATCAGACTTTGGAAATCTCTGCTGCAACGAAAACTATATCAAGCCATTATTATTTAATACGGATACTGCCACACCACCTCAATTTAATTAATTTGATGTCTATCTCGCACTTGAAAAGATTAAAAGAACTGCAACCGGACCTGATCACATTCCCTTCTGGGTTTGGAGGGATCATGCGAGCACGTTTGCCCCTGTGGTCACAAACGTGTGGAATCTGTCATTGTCATCACACACATGGCCAAGTTCGTGGAAGACATCGAATATTAACTCACTACCGAAAACAGACAATCCGACAGATTTCAGCCATTTTAGAGGTATAAATGTAACACCTGTTATAGCAAGATGCTTCGAGAAAATTGTCTACAATAAACACAGTAAGGAAACTTTTGAGTCCAATTTGTCGATATATCAGTTTGCCTATCGCACTGGTGGCTGTAGTACCGATGCACTTATTAAATTACAACACACTTTCCTAAAGTCTCTGGTTGATAAGAACTACGCAGCCGTAAGAATACTGGCTATGGATTTCTCAAAAGCCTTCAACAACGTCAGGCATCTTTTACTGAGCCATAAATTGAAATCACTCCCGATGAATCCATATGTTATAAACTGGTATCTGAGTTTCTTAGAGAACAGAAAAACAAAGAGTTGTTTCCAATGGAACCGTTTGCCAATATATCAAAGTTAATAAAGGTACAACGCAGGGAAGTGTGAGCGGACCACACCTATTCAACTTGTTCATAAATGACCTTCAAATTAAAAACTGTCCTAACACTACGCTCAACAAATTTGCAGATAACTCATCCATCCCTGTCCCAATCTTCAAGAATCTTCCAAATTAAACTCCACATGCTTTGCGAGAATTTAAGAAGTGGTCGTGTTCCAACTCAATGCCAACAAACGAGAAAAAAAGCAAGGAACTCCTAATTGCAAAGAATCCCGTCCGAAATCAAATTGATTCTGTTGAAAATATAGAACGCTGTCATACTCTCAAGTTACTGGGTCTTACTTTTCAACCAAACAACAAATTTGGGAAGCACATCAGTGAAAAACTCATAAAATGTAACCAGTGCCTATTTGTTATCAGAGGATGCAGAAACGATGGCTGCGATCAACATGAAATAGACCTTCTGTTTAAAACTTTGGTTCTACCACAACTAACTTATGCGTTATCAGTATATGGGGCGTCAACATCAGATTTAAATTCTGTACAAAATTTCTTAAGGCGATGTTACAAGAGGAAATACATTTCAGAACATATTGATGTAATGGAACTCTTAGAAAAATCGGACAGAGCAATTTTTAAAAAAGTTAAAGATCAACCTAACCATCCGTTAAGAGAAATCCTGCCGTCTGTCAAAGAAAGCAGCAAGCGGCTCAGACGGCAGGAAGCCTTATGGCCAAGGGTGAAAACTGAGCGGTTCAAAAACAGTTTTGTAAATAGATGTATTTTTAAGTATAATTTCTTTTTATAAGTACGGGTATTATTATACATAATTTTTGAATTTTAAATGTATGAACTTTTCATAATATAACGAAGATATGTATTTTATCTGAGATTATTAAAGACATTATTATTATTATGTTATTTGTTAAAATAGCAGTGCAATGACAGAGGAAGCTTTGTAAGCATCAACAATATTTTGAAATTACAAATCACAGGACATCGAGGATCAAATTATCATAAAAAAATTAACGTATATTATAGTAGTAATATTAAAATACACAATAGTGAATACACATTATGTGCTCTAGAAGTTTAACATACGACATTTGGCATCAGTCTTCACAATAAAGTACACCATTTTCATTGCTGTGAGAATAGCCTCATCATTTGTTGTGATAGTATGCTCGCAAGTCTCGTGAAAATCACTGTACAGGAGTTTCTCTTGTGTGTCTTGTTTGTGCTCAGAGTTTTCTAAATGGTAAATCAGTGTTGAGTTTTGAAAGTGCGTGCAACCGCTTGCCATTGGGCTGATTTTCTTCACTTCATGGCAAAGAAATATCTCATTTGACCCTCGATATATTCTAACCAATTGAATTCTTTAAGCCGTGTTGAATAGAATTTCTTGCTAGCTTTTGATGCAGGTTGTTCATCATTTGGCAGAGGTGATCTAATTGCTTGGAACAGAACCGGGACGTGACGGTGTGAATGAAAGATAGCTTTGTTTTGACATTTTGTTTGTCCAACAGCTCCAGACATTTTTGACTTAAACCTTTTATAGTTCCATTTGATCTATTGATCTAATGCTCTAAAACTGCAAGTCGAAAACATCCAATCAGGTATTTAGAACACCTGTTTTCTCTGCAGTTTGTTTTCGAAATGCAATATTTTCTCTTATGCGACACAAAATGATGCAATTGCATGTGTTCACTTGACTAAAAGTTGAGCCTGCACTATGTTCTTGTGGAAGATACCACAAAAAAAAAAAGATGACAGCAAATTTTGTGGGAATTTTAGTTTTGTGAGTTTTGAAGAATAAATGATACAATATTGTCTTTTTTTGCTGAAACTACTTTGCATCCATATGGACGTGCTGGTGGTAAATGTTTACTTCTGAATCAAAAATATTGCATACTTGGATGCAATGACATGACCTAGATCTATCACAGACTGTATATAGATGAAGCATATTTTCAGCTATGTGCTTATTATATATAAAAAACAGGTGTCAATTATCAACTTGAATTAGCTGGTCAGTCACCACTCACGTTTTGGACAATCGCCATGGCCATTAATATAACCACGGAAAATGTGCAATGCATTAATAGTGCATCAGTTATTGCAATGAATAATTTCTTGAGAAATAACTTCTATTAATTAGCAGCTCGATACCTACTGTAACTGTAGCAGAAAATTGCAAAGAACAAAAAATTAATCGTGAAGTTATTTTTTTAAAAATAATTCAATTCTATGCAGTTGAAACAACTCCTTTGAGAGAGGCCAACATGACCAACTGTTAATATTTGTGTTGGAAAAGAAGTGAACTCCATTAAAATTAACTTATTAGCTTATTACTAGCAAGTTGAACTCAAATAGTTTTTTTTCTTGGACTGCTAGTTCAAGAAGTAGCGGTTCACATTTAAATAATCACTGTATCAATTGTAGATGTTTTTTACGGTCTTGTAAATGTGAGTTATCTAAAATGTTTTATTTTTGTTAATGTTTTTACTTTTTTTATCAACACCTTGAAACAGAACTTAATCACCTTGTTTTTACATTTTACATTTTTTATAATCTGGGTTTGAAAAATGTTTCAAACAAAATATTAAGTTCCAAGATAGCTGTGTTGCAAATCATGGAAAGACTAAGGTTTCTACTTTTTTACATACCAAGAAAATGTTGTGAAATTTCTTCATTTTATTTTGCAGATCTCAGAAATCGATTTTAAGAGGCTGAGCTGTCGATCTAGTTAGTGTGGTTACAAATCATGGATAAAGGCATTTTTTAAACAATCCCATCATGTATTATGATATGTTATTATCATTATATATATATATTGTATAGGCCTAAAAAGTCTGCTCTCATATCTTTGCCTTCTGGTCGCCATTACGTTTTGACGCCATCGGCTACAGTACACGAGACGGTACAGGATAAGTTGGCCCCACGGAGTCAAATACCACGCTG
>JANCMA020138896.1:0-14287 GCA_024336925.2 Zoanthus solanderi
ATTATCAATTATTATTTCTGCCTTCAGGTAGCCCGTTTCTTATTCCGCTCACTACTCGCATACAAAAGTAACTAATAACCCTCAGAAATTCCAACGAAACACTATATAGAAACGAACTCTGGCCCAGGACAAACGCCCTTTGTGCAAAGAACCGATTCCTTGGAGTTCACATTTTGAAACTAAATCACAACATGTCTACAGCGAGTTATGAATTTTCGTCTATTGATCGTAATAGGTTGCTTTACATGGCAGATTCTTAACAAACTATTGCTACTAAAAAGTGGAAAAGCTAGTAAAAAAGAAATTACCAAATTTAAGAAGGATTGAAAAAGTTTGATTGCAAAGTCATAGCGTAACAGCTGAGAATGATTGTTTATAACGATAACTCAAACTTAAAAGACAAATATCACATCAAATTAAAACTGCCGAACAATCCAGCATATCCTATGAAGCACCAAACACGCACTTTCTCTCAAGAGACCGAGTTAACGTCACAGCGAGCGGACAGGAAACTATTATCTTCTAATAAAAATTGTAACCGTAAAGAATTTTCAATTTCCTGAATAATTCTTACATAATCAGTTGACGACCAGCTGTCTTATTCTTCCATACCTTATCATAAATGGCGATTACTTTGATATTCTTTTTCTTTCATTCAAAAAAGATTCTCTAACCTGGCTTGGGGTAACATATTCTTTTATTCTTAATGATTCAAGAATGCGAGGCGAGTGAAATTAATTTGTATGAAGAGAAAAGTTTATACTACAATAGCCACCATTTATGAATAAGATCAAAATTTTGAAAAATAATTTGCTTTGTTGGGCACGTTGTAATAAGTGAATTCCTAAATGGCAGTAGACCATCAGCCGATAAAATTCTAGTTTTTGTTTTGACGTCTGGAAGACAGATAATTCGGGTATTTTTTCAACTTCCTTTTTTACCGAAAGCGCAACAGCGCCTTCAGGTTGGAAACTTAAAACACAGGATAAAAGTTAAAATGGACATCTCTCTAAGGCGGATAAAAGATTTACCCCAAGACTGTCTGCTTTAAAAGAGTTAACTTAGAAAGATACAGAACTGAGATAGTTTTATCTTCAAGTTAAAGATATAATATTTAGCAGAAGGAACGGTTGTGGGAGGATTTTATCAAGAAAGTGATATCGGTTTTATCTTTTTAAATGAAATGCTATGAATACTGCCCAAAACAAAACCGAAAACACTAAAGTTACAAAGCAATTTCAAAGACCTGGAGCATTAGCTCAGAAATTACCCGTCTTCTTGGTTATATACATGACATGTATGTCCCTCTTTGTAACGAAAAACCATCATTTTCTTTCACTCCTAAACATAACTCTTATCACTTTCAAAAAATACATATTCGTTCTGAAAAAAAAATTTAGTTTCTGGAGCGCGTAAGTAAGATGAAGAACTCAAAATTGACGAGTCTTCAGGATTGAAATTGGCGGGAAAATCCATCGCTCGATTGCGTGCGTGATTAATTTTTAGCGCGGCCATCTCAGTGGAGAGTTGAAAAAACATGTTTCATTTAGTTTTTTTTTTAATGTTTTTATATTCTTATGAAGTGTCTATATGACTTGCGACCGGTCGCGAAATTTATGAAACTTAACAGCCGGCATGCAGTTTAAGCTTTTTACAAAACAGGTCCTCGAAGTATATATTTAGTTAATGCGATTTTTTGCCAACCTGCTGCAGAGACTGTAAGGTGGCAGCATTATAGAGCCATGTGTGCATCACTGCATGCGCTGCAGGGAGAAACAATTTAGATTTTCACGAACATAAGATAATATTATAATTTTTGTTAACCAATCATATTGTTATCTGAAAGATTTATAGCCAATCAGAGCGTCAGTTATTAGTGCGCGAGTCTAGACTGTGTGCACTGAAAACATAGAAAAGACAAAAAAAAATTGATGAAACTTAACTTCTTTCAGTCATCTTTTGTTAAAGTCTTAAAAATCAGCGAGGAATATTTTACAGAAATATAGCAACAGCAGACAAACACTTTTCAACAGCTCAAACACTTTTCGTACACCCAAATTGTGAATGACAGATACAACTCATATTTTACCAGCTTTTGGACATAAAGGAAGGAAGTTATCCCGGTTTTATTTTTTTTCTGTTGGGTAATTTAGATTATGAGTTTAAAGGACGGAAATTTCTTTTTAATCTCCAAGGATATAATAAACAATATGGTGTTTAAACAATCTGAGGGGTTACAAAATCATTGGACTGCAAAGCGTCTCTTCCTTCGCCGGGAGATTGATAGTCCAAGCGTGTTCATCGTATGAGAGACTGAAAAAAGGAAATGATCGCGCGGAGAGAGCGAAAAGGAATGGGGCCAGCTTTTCACTACCGTCCGTGGGTCCATTTCCTCTTCCCAGTCTCCCATTTGACGAACACGCTCCACGCTAGCTTGGACTTTCGATCTCCCGGCGAAGGAAGAGACTGTTTTGCAGCCTACAAAATTAGGAATCAACAGTACTGTTATCAACAGCCGTCTTAAAACCGCATTAACATTTCGTTCAAAATATTCTTTTTTTTGCCTCGGTCTCAATCGACAGTCGAATCTAGTTCGACATTCATGGAGGCAGTTCAATTTGACTTTTCACTTTTTAAAGAATAAAGGGATTTGAGCTTTAGTGAAACTATTGTGTTAGCGTGCTTGCTTAATTAAAGCCATGTATGAAAACCTCTCGTAGTCTTCTCTTTTGTATAAAACATTACATTTACGATAATTGATGTAAATTCAAAACCTAAATTATTTCTGTAACTTGTATAAATCACCAATATATATTGCTCAAATAAAACACAAAACTTTAATTATTGTTAGTTGCAGTATGAAACAATATGAAAACCTATACTTTTACTTCGATATCTCATCTCCACCGCCGTACATAATGCTGTACCAAACCAGTCGACCCCATCGCCAGAAGAAGACTAGCAATAGCAGTCGAAACGTCGCGAGCAATATCAAAGTGACTTATCGTGAGACAAAAGAAAAAATAGTTAAATCATTAACTAACAGCCACGATGAATAAAAATCTATTTCATCACACATATAATATTGTTCATACGTTGATGTAAGAACTTTGAAGTCTTGTAAAATCCATTAAATAACTTGTTGTTGTTTTAATTGTCCGTCTCTTATAAGCGTACAAGAAGAAGAGAAAACAAAAAGAAAATATTTTGACCTCCAGACATTCCAGTAGTTTCACATGAGCATAGATGTTGCTTAAGGGATGGCTCAAAAGAACAAGGGATGACTTGAAATGACGTACAGTACAAACAACAAGGAATTATAGTCGTTAAAATCGCTATTCGATTTGTACAAAGTGCACTACAATGAGCATATGACATGAACATTTTGAGATAAAATTTTATCCTTACCTGGTCAAACACACGTAAACCGCCTGCAAAGTAATCTCTTTATTCTTTAAAAAGTGAAAAGTTAAATTGAATTGCCTCCACGAAAGTCGAACCACAGGCAGCCCAAGCTCTTATTGCGAAGATGATGAATATGCACTCTAGGTTGAACCATATTTTATATAAGACTTACTATGGTTGGTTTGATAATCGTGTTGGAATTACACTTATTCATTGATTTAAAAGTCAAAAAGGTCTCTCACCTCATTCTTGCGTTTTATTTATTATTTTTGAAATTGTCACTCCTTTGTCATGCTTCTTCTCACCCTCTATAAAGAATAGAAGGCTGGAGACTCGACATGTTCCCAACCACAGCTCAGGTCACTCAACAAAATGCTTCCCTGCCACAAAACAGCGGCCTAAATCCCAATAAAACTGGTATCCCTACAAGTGTCAATAAATTTCACTGCAAATAAAACTTTTTAGCTGCCAAAACAACCAACGAAAGTCGAAAAAATTCGAATGGTATTCTGCTTTTCGCCTTTCCTTTGATGCGTGTTGTCCATCGACCTGCAACCATGCAAACGATCATTTTTCAACCTTTCTTCTGATTTGTTCATTAAAATTATAAGCAAGCGACAACAATCCCCGCCGAGTGAGAGAGGTTCTTTTGTTTTTTTTCAATCAAATCAAATCAAATGTTTAATCATCATCACGAAAAATTACATAGATATGTAGAACTCCCCTGGCCTGCAAATAGTAATTCTAGTCTAGGAAGGACAGAGGATTACAATTTTATTTAAGGTTAATAAAGATAAAAGAAAAGAATATTTTAATGAAAAGAATAATAATTATAAATATAATAAAGAGAAGAGGAAAACAACAGTGAGTTCAAGCTACAAAATAAAATAATTCGGAAGGATCTGTATTGCTTTGTGGACATCAATATAGGACTCCTCAGTCTCCTCAGACTTTTTTACTGAAAAAATTGTCTGTCCTTTTTTAGGAATGTATATTTGCCAGCAAAAGTTTTATATAACTCTGAAATGGCCTAAATGCTGTTTGGTTCATGGTAAATGCTGTGTTCTTTTCATTTCCTCCTTTAAAAATAAGCTTTTTTGGTCATTTACATATAAAACAAATTTGTTTTTTAAACCTTACCATGCAGACACTAAAATTAAAAAAAAGTTTCCATTTGTGCCATATAAATAGTAGTCGTCCGTGGGAAGCAAACCATTTCAAGCATATTGTGCCAACATACCTCTGAAAAAATAAGGCGGGACAGGAAACAATTTTGCATCATTGTTTATTGTGTTTTTTAAACCAAATCTATCTTTCATAACTATTGCAAGGCTTTCAATACACGCTTTTTTATATAAGAACCAGTAAATTTTGCCAAGGCTCATTGTTCTTAAATGTTTTGGCTGCTTCAGTCCCACTTTGTTCTTAATTTGTTCTTATTTCTATGAGAGGTTTGAAATGATGAGAAATCAAAACAAAATACAACATTGACGGGGTCGAAGTTATACTTTAAGACTGACTTTGCATAATTGTCGAATATTGTTACTTGTTCTTTTTCTTTGTTAATTCTTGTACAGTATTGTTGAAACATACGTGTCCAACAGTTGAAACTGATCGTACTAGGAACTTTTAATATTACATGAATACGTACAGGTATCACGAGGGACAACTGGACAAAACGTAAATTACAAGATTCAGTAAAGTTTCAACTAGAAACATTTTCACTTTTTTTCAGCCTCAGCCTTAGATTGTTCTTAAATTGTTCTTCATTTTCGGCCAATCTGAGCCTCATTGTTCTTATAAAGTTGCTCTTATAAAAAACGTGTATTTGATGAGAATTGTTTTCACCTCAACGGCTCCCCCTTCGTTCGCGGCTTTCTCTGTATGTTTCAACTTTATTGTAAATTAAAAGATGAAGATTTTTTTGAACACCACCTTGTCTGATACCAAGAAGAGGTAAATCGATATGTGGCAGTTTGTTTTAATAAAAAAGAACAAATTTGTTTCACCTTGCAAACTACTCGCATAATTTTTTTTTGAAAAATAAGTTCATTTTGCTATTGTACTAGTTTTTCAGGTACGTACTTTTTAACACCCATCTTGTAACTATTTCCTCGTTTTGTCGTATCGTTTCTCAATGTTTAATCGCTTTATCTGAATTTTACTCATGGATCATCAGGGACTCGACAATTGAAAACAGAAAACTATACAACTTTTGCCAGATGAACCTTTTAGAATTATAGAAGTCGCTCTTGACCCAATCGCAAAGCAGCACAATAAATAAAATTCTTTCAAAAATAATTTAGGTGCCACATGCATATCGATCAAGTTTTGAAATTTTGATTGAACGAAATCGACTGTTGTCACGCATTAATACTAAGTTGCACTGCAGCGACAACGTGACAAAACCCTCCAGACATGAAACTAACCAAGCGTGATGCACTGACATTTAAGCATAAATTACCTAAATACCTCGACAAAGATCAATTGAGATAAAAACTAACGCAAAAATTGGAAGTTTTTTTTTAAAGTTGATTTCAGTGTTTTATCTGAATTTTTTTATTTCTACCAGAGAAAACAAAATAAATAGCATATTTTGTTTTTCTTGTGCACTTATCATGATATCCGATCGATGCGTTTCACAATCACCTTGGCATTGGTTTAATATAATTTGGATATACCTTTAATATATTGCTGTTTAAATTATCTTATTCAACTATATTCTTATTCAAGTTTCGTTGCTCTTTTATACAAACATATCAGTTTAAATAACATTCCATGTTAAGTGCTTTAGTGCCGACTTGAAGTCTCTTTGGGCCATCAACTATCAAGCGATTACTTCTCTATATATAATATTTGTTTGTCCTAAATCGATTCAACTCTTTTTATGCATGTTGTTATTAATTCGTATATCCTTTGATAAGTTATGTTACTAAACTTATAACTTTCATCGATATTCGGTATTGGCTATTGCTGTGCCTAGTATCAGCTGGGATACTGCAGAATGTTTTGACCAAATGCGAACAGCACGCAAACAGACAATATGATAGTACACACACTTAGGGTCGAGACTCGAGGTCAATACCTCTAGGCAGTTTTTCATTTTTTGAAGTTGAACTTTTGTCACAGAGGAGACATTCATGTTCTTCTTTCGTCTAGAACCGAATTGTCACTGTGACTTAAAAGTGTTGATGTAAAACTTGCAATGCGTATTTCTTGAGAGGTCTTCGGTTGTTAAAATTAGACCGTAGGGGACAGATATTGACTGAGTAGGGAAACCATTTTCTTCCTTCAGGGAGTTTAAAACTTAAGACTAGTTTACAGCCACGCTATTGCCCTTTATATGTTTGCAAAAGGGATTCTTCAGCTCCGATTCTTCCATGTACAGTGTTGTAAAATGTTACTTAACGGAATAACGCCTTGAATAGAATCACGAAAAATGATAAAAAAAACAGTGCTAGCGTTTATTATTAAGTACTTAGCGTAGACTAATGATCTAGAGATCTTTGTTTTGTTCCTAAAAGGAACATAATTTGCTGTATTTCTATTTCTAAACTTAATATATCAACTAATTTTCTACAAGAATTTGATGGGCATTTGAATTGTTCTTATCCGATTATCGAGTTTGATCGTCAGTCGATATCTTGAAAAACTACGGTGATGACAAGGTTATTTACAAAAGCGTTAAGACCTTTTTCATATTTCAAGTTGTTTATGTGGTTGTTGTAACTAACAAAGATTTTTTATTCTCATGTCCGGCAGTTCGTTTGCGTACACCCTTTCTGGCTATGTCCGTCACAAAGTGAAGATCGGAAGTGACAAAATCAGTAATGACAAACTAGCTGTCGAACAGTTCAAGTTCAAATTAGTTAAAATCATCTTTTCTTGTTTTAATCATGGTTTTCCTCATTCCCCTGGCTCAAATGAAGTGCTAAAGAGCCATTCTAGGCAGCAATAACAACGCCGACAAAAACTTTTTATCACATAGTGTATTGCTAAATTCGCATAAATTAGCATAAATTCTCATGTGACGTCACATGGATAAATTGCAGAAAGAAGATGGCTGCCAAACGGCAGAACTGTCACAGAAAGGCAAACAAAATGAGGAATGAACGCAAGTGTTTGAGATGAACACGCCAGAACGTTGGTCAACTACGTCCTCGGACAGTGACCTATCATCTTTGTTCCTAACAGGTGAAGTAAAGACGAAGCCTTGAAAATCACGCGACGGAACATTTACAAATGTCTAACTCTACCAAGCGAGATGTTCCAGGCTTATCGAACCTTTGGTTGTTATTCTTTAGTTTTATTAACTATTTGTATTGCTTTTCTCTTCAGGTGAGTCGCGTCTTGATGGTCCGAGAGCTAAAGATATTCTTGAAATCTTGGGAGAGAAGATAGCGTTTCTATCAGGTAAGAAGACAGGCACTTTGTGACCGCAAAATTTTGGAGATTAAGTACAACAGCAAAATATTCTGTTTCAATCGTGACTGACATCTCACGTTTTTTCATTGTCTTTTGTTAATTTGGCGTCTCATAAACTTACTTATTAAGTAGTTTTTATAATAGTTAACGCATGTGTTTTTGTATTTGTAGAGGAAATCATAACTAGATTTTCGCCATTGAAATACTGTAGCTTTGATCGTACGCGTGTGTGTAAGATCTTTGTATGAAAATCGTCAACCGTTAGACAGCCTGTTTGCTATGGAAATAAAATAGTCATCAGCGTTCAAACCAACAAAAAAAGGTGTCCAGAATTGTCATTTGAGCTTCTATGTTTTGATATTTGGTGGTTGCTATTCAGGGTAGGCCCTTAAGACAGCAATAAACAACTTTATATTCTCTTTCAGGTGGCAAAGATAAACGAGGGGGTCCAGTCATAACGTTCCCGGCACTTTCTACGAACGCTACTTTAGATATCCAACAAGACGAACTCCGACGATTGCTCAGCTACCTTTCTAGTATTCCCAGGTATGTAGCTGTCGCTCAAGTTTGGTTATAGTAAATTAATTGTGTGTTGAAATACCCGTTATGGATATTTTTACAAGTTTGTTCATTGTTGCCACCAGTTCTTCGTTGAAAATGTTGCCTTGTGTGTAAAATCATTCACCTCTTCAAATGTTGGCAATGATGCGAATAAAACCCTTGTTGATCGTCTAATTAATGGATTAGAAATGTTGATAATGACTTATAGTGAGAAGTGGGCATCAACTTTTAAGTTTTATTGATAATGTTCAATTCGAGTGTGATCGACATCCAGTTTTCGTTGACCGTCATGATGTACATTCCACAAAATTACCGGCTTTTCAAAAATAAACTCAATTCATTTATGCAAAAATAACAATGCTAAATGGGTTATAAATCGAGATAACGAAGTATAATTTAATCCCAGCACTGTAAAAATTTATTCGGAAAATATATTTAGCCTATAGGAACTAAAAATTACTTGACTTGTGATCAGCTTATCAGTTTCTTGGTTTCGGAAAATTTGAAATTTTTATAAACAGAGATCACATCTGTAGGTTATAGAGATATGAACTCGTCAGTTTGTTTATTTTCTTAAAAAATGTTTTCTTGTCTACGCAATGTATGTGAGCAAAAAAGCAGGTTTGATTTCGTATGTATTGTTAAGTACTGGGGCGGGACTTTGAGTAGAATTCAGTTTACAGAATTTTCTTACGAATAAGGTCAGAACATGAATTGAAATAGCTTCTGATATTTATTTACTTTACTTTAACTAATTGTTATTGCTTGTAACTTTATATCTTAATGGAACGGACTTGATGGCAAGGTAATTTTTGAATCTAGGAACGACTCATCTTTTTGTCCGGTAGGAGGTCGTCATGGTTTGAACTCGTGTTAGTTTTAAAATATTTATAATGTTAAACAGAATGAATTGCGTGGAATTTAATATAATGTCACTCGATCAGTGAGAAGAAACTGGTTCTAAAGACAATTCTAGCTTTTGTTTTTGGATAGGTTGCGAAATTCGAGTGCAACAAACCGTACAATTTGCCTCAGTCGCATTGACATTGTGTTGTCAAATTACGATTTTTCGTGCCAACTCAAAACTGTCGTCAACGTGCAATTTTTTTAACTTTAAACAATTGACCATTGTTTTATTTATTTATTTTTTTATTTATTTTTAGCAAAGTGTTTAGAGATAATTAGCTGGTTGTTATTAGAGGGCAATGTTACTTTCAAAAATAACAAAGCTTGTTAAACAAATAAAATATGTTCAAAGTGCTTTTTAATAAGAAGAAAATAATACAATCAATTGGAGTGATGACTCTCACGTTGAACAATGTTACCTAAATATGTTTCAGACTGAAATAGTTAACCTTCGACTTAGTAGACATTTTCAACGAAAGTTTAAAGAAATTCCAGCTTTGACTGATTTTAAATTTCAAGATGTGTTTTGGAAGTTTTAACATATATTTCAGAGCTCAAGGTACTTTGCCTCTTTTGCTTAGCAAAATATATTCAAAAATGTCAACAATTAATATTATAAGTTTAAAGTGCAAAAAATCTGCATTATAAGTACATGTATTTACTAAAAATACTTAATTTTAAAAAGGTCTAAAAAACAAGAATTTACAATTTTTAAAAAACACACAACGCTCTTAAAACTTATCGTGGCATACATGTTTCGGCAAACCTTTGCCTTCCCCAGTGCGAAAATGGAGTATAGAACTAAATTAAAAACATATATAAAGAAATAGAATTAATTGTACTGGACTGAGGTCTAAAAACTTTAATTTATAATATAAACTATTTAAACATTTCATAGGATATTATAATAAAACTAGTACTTAAACTGTGACGTTGCCGATTTGATCGCGGAAGTATACAGTTGATAGCGAATAGACCTTTATGCACGCTTTCGGACGCCACACTTTTCGGGTAGGTTAAATCACAACATTTGTATGGGAATTTGGTTGCAAATAGCGTTTCAAAAAAGTTTTGAATTGGAAACTTTGATGTTTAGACAAAGGAATTTAATGTCTAAGTTTGAGGCCTGTAGCTGCAAGAAAAACCATCCAATTTTGTTTTGCTTTTTGGATCAGTTTTCCGTACCGTTTTCCGTCCGTTTCTCGATACCTTTGTTGCGGTACACCAAAAATAAATGTAAGGAAATTTCAAAACACGATTAAACGCTTTCTAATGCCGCTACAGACCTCAAATTTAGGCATTAAATTCCTATGTCTAACACTCGAAGTTTCCAATTCACAACTTTTTTAAAATAAGAGATTTGTTTACATTATTTGACATTGAATTTCCATACACATGCTGTTGAATTCAGCCATATCAGTAGGCCTACCCGCTAATAGGTTTATAGGATTGTATTTACCTAACGTTGGCCGATTCAATATCTCTCTTTTAAAAAAAGAATGTCGCAGTTTCCTTATGGAAAGTTTATGGACGATCAAAATGGCTTATCGGCTTAATTAAAAACCTTTTAATGCAGCTTTTTGCCGTAAATAAATAAATAATTAAGTCGTTTCGCCAACGGCAGCACGCCTACTCAATTCTCAAAATACACAAGCTTAATTTTAGCCACTGCCGCCGCTGTATACAGCGAACGGACATGAATGCATACAAAGTCCATTGACTCGACTTCCTCTTGAAACGAAAAGCCCATGCACACTGTCACTGTACGTCTTCCTGTCTGAAACATTAAACTTGAATGAAACAGACATGTATCTATTTTAAAACTATTTTAGTAACTGTAGTATATAGTTGTTTCCGTGTATATAGCTTTGATTTTCCATGTAATAATTTAAACCAAAATCCCGTGAAGAGCGGCTTCATATTGTGAGCAATTAAGTTATATTGTTGAAGTAAAGGTTGTATTGCCTATATAAATGATACTGATTACTCCATCACTGGCATCAGTTGACTCAAAGCAAATTGGTGGATTACTGATGATCCACACCTTAGTACTCTTAACGTTACGTCATCGAGTGAGCCATCACCCAGAGTCACGAGATAAAAATCTTGGATATTTCCGTGCAAAAGAGAAAATACTTGACTTATCGAGCTAATGAATGTTAATCCTGGTTGTCATCGTTTTGTAATTTCAACTCCGCTAATGGAGATAAAAATGCATGTACTGTAGAATTATTTAACGCGTACAAAATGCCGCATCACGCGGGATCTGACTTAAAGATCTAACAGCGACAGAATGTATATTAGTATTTGAGACCGGAAGTCTTCTCAGATCCGAAATGCCGTTTATTTCTGAAGCATGTGAATCTCTACATGATTATTTTGTCAATTCGTTTTTTATTTTGTCAGTGAACAAATGTGTTGTTTGAGTCGGTATTTGGTTACAGCTGAGCATGAAAAGTGCTCTCTTTCAGCCGTACCGCTGACGAATCTCAAAAAGGACGAAAAAGCTGTCTGTGGTTGCAGTTGCTGGTTTAATTCGAGCTTCCGTTCTCATATTGGTTCACTGAATGATAAATTATTTTCCACGTAAATGTCATAAATGGAATACTGCGTCGGTATTTCTACAGAAACAGTTTTACAAATAAGTAAGTCTTACACCGTAGTGTCTTAGTGAAAAAGAATTTTATAACTGACGTTTCGGAGTGTAGTCCTTCGTCATCCTTCACTCCAACGAAGGACTACAGTCCGAAACGTCAGCTATAAAATTCTTTTTCACTACGGTGCAAAACTTATACCTATTTGTAAAACTAATTTCCACGTAGTATAATTTCGGAACAATGCGTCTCAACAAAATGAACTAGTTCTTATATAAAAGTGTGTAGTATATACAGTACTAGAGGGAAACAAGCACTGAAAACAAAACTAAACTAGTAGTAATCATAGATTAGTGAAGTGCGTTCGATAGTTTAAAGGTTGGATAGGATGGTGATTTTTCTAGCACCGTGCTAGAGCGATTGAAGTTAGTCCTGTGTAAAAACAGTTATTAACGCACAAACAAGAAGTCAAACAATAAACTGTTCTCTTGTCTTTTAGTTACGAACTATTTTCAAAGTAGAAAAATAGTGTCAGTGTTTGCTCTAGAAAGCTCTTGCACCCACACCCAGACCCTCTCGGAGAAATCCAAGATGGCATCGATTTGGATCAACTACAAAATCGAAATTTTTTCTGCCTGTGCAAGATTATGATTGCATTATTATGAGTACAAAAATAATAAAAAATTATAAATTTTATATAAAAGACAAATTGATATAACTTAGTCATAATTTATTTTTAATACAGGGATTAGGGTGGTTCTTGCTGATAATGGCAAAGTTAAACATGATTACTAAGTTGAACACAATTACAAAGTGATCCAGATGGTCGATGTTTATCAAGACATTGTGGACTATTAAAGACATGACATTTTTCTGGTAAGTTTTAGATGATTATTATGGAAAAATAATAATTAATGCATTGCTCTTTTTTGGTTTCGTAAGATTACTGCAGCTTTCATTCATACTGACTCCCCTAAAGTCTGGTTAACAAGTGGAATGTCTTCGTTTTTAACATAAATAGTATTTGATTTGTCTGTTGATTGCATGAACCAAAGTTGTTAAAAATGTCATTGTTTTAAACTCATTACTGGTGTTTTTCTCTCAACCTCTTTCATCTTTTTTGATCTTGGAGAAACTAGTAAGGTTTTTTACTCAACAAAATTAATGACTGTACTGCTGTATGATGGCACAGCACTGTCAGCCAGTTATGCTTGGTCTTTCGAGCTGAAACATTTTTTAGTATTAATTTTGTTTTACAGTAGTTACTCAATTTTACTTGACTTTATTCTTTTAAGAATAAAATAACTTTGATTTAAAAAATGATTATTAAGACACGCAATGTCAAATTCAAACTCAATTTGAACCTGCAAATTAAATAAGTTTAGGTTATTGTTTTTGTTTCAGTTTCGGTTTTAAGATTCTGCTTAAATAGTTGATATTGTTATCTTAACTTTCATCTCACAAATATTATCTTAATCCCACCCTTAATTTCACTATTAGTAGTAATTAGATTTCTTTCTATACTGATGTTACCTTTGGTACTGATACTTACTTTCATGTTTCAAATGACATATTTTTTTACTTTCTATTCTATAAAAAAGTTTTAATCACATTATTTTGTTTGGAGTTAAATTTTCTTTTAAGGTCATTTCCAGTTTCAAACTGAATTTCTTTTAAAATTTTATTTGAGAAAAGAATTTCAAGCCTAATATCAAGTTTATAAAATGAGTTTGTTTCACATGTCCCAGTATTATCGTGCATTTTGAAACAAATATCAACTTTTTTCCTTTACAACACTAAATGAAATAAAAGTATTAAAATGATTAGCACATTTTATTGGTGATAGCTTACATTGGCCAAAAACAGTGATGAGACTAAATCCAGGATCAAAATAACACAACAAATCAAGGGGAGAGACTGGTCAGCATTAAATTTATCACTAAAAATGAATAAAACTATGAATTACAATTATGATGCTGAAGTTTGTGCACAGCAGATCACATGTTTAAACCTAAAAGTGTTTTTGGAGTTGGAAATAAGTTTGCTTTTAACATTGCATTTGATACTGATATTGAATTAACTTGATACAATTGTTTTTATTAGGTCAGTGTCATTTTATTTTTGATAGTCAAGTAAAATTGAGTAACTAAATAACTGAAACAATATACTCAATAGTTTGGTTTAAAACCGTGCAAAACCGCGTACAATCAATACACTTGCCAACGATGGATCAGGCGATCATGA
The DNA here is from genome assembly GCA_024336925.2 of Zoanthus solanderi. Lineage (NCBI taxonomy): Eukaryota > Metazoa > Cnidaria > Anthozoa > Zoantharia > Zoanthidae > Zoanthus > Zoanthus solanderi. The sequence continues at coordinate 14,136 of JANCMA020138896.1, forward strand.
TCAGTCAGAAATGATACAAAGTAAAATATTTTTGTCAAAAAAATTTACAATGACTGACCTTACAACATGAGCGAAGTTTGGGCCGTTTAAATACAATATTTCGACTGGCCATTACCAGTTTCCATCACCTGATGAAGACTGGTAATGGCCAG
>JANCMA020139002.1:0-14286 GCA_024336925.2 Zoanthus solanderi
AATAATGACGGAGATATCATCAAAAATATCACTAAAAGTAGCGAAAAACTGGCCTTAGGGTAGAGAGTGGCCTTAAGATATAGCTGTTTATATTAAATACTATATTATATTACGTTTATTAAATTCTTCCTCTTACATTTTCTAACACCCTTTTTATTTTAATGTTTTGATTATGTCTTGATAATAGTCAAAAACTAAATTCAGCAGTTACAAGCTACTAAGTTTTAGCTGGTAGTACTGGTTTGAAATCGGATAGAACGCACAAATAAAACCTTCTAAACTAATCTACGCAATACTCTTAACTATAGATTTACTACAATCTTCATATTGCATTCTATACTGGCACCGGTAGTCTCAAACGCTTATAAAGCGCCTTTTCTTTCATTGAAACAGGGTTTCAAGAATTCAGAGTGAAAATGATTCATTGCGGTTAAAACTGGATGATACTCAGAATAAGTTGCAAAAACAGGAGGATGCAACAGCAAAAGCGGAGGTTTTTCAACACATTGTTGATTCTGTGATTTATAAAGTTTTGTGGGTGAAGAGTTTTGTAGCAGTCTGTTATTGTTGTCAGTCTGTTTATGGTCTTTTACATTCAAATTTAGTAGAATGCAAGGCTGGGCCTAGTAATCTTGTTCACTCAAATTTAAAGGGAACCTTGGCTGTCCAATAATGTTAATCTTAAATAAGACTTTTCCCCAACTTGCGACTACATCAGCAGTTCAATTTTGATAATTCTCTGTATATAGCTCACACCAAGCGATTTGTTTTGATCACTGAATTTTCTGCGGGCCGTCTGGACATGTGACGTGTATGCGTTGTAGTGCCAGTCTCTACTCTTGATAAAAACAATAGCAATGAACGAGTGGTGTCTGGCACTGCAACGCAACTACGCCACATTTCAAGTTGGCGGCCCGCAGGAAATTCAGTGATCAAAACATATCGCTTGGCGTGAACTATATACAGAGAATTATCAACTTTGAGGTGCTGATGTAGACACAAGTTGAGGAAAACTCATATTTGAGACTGATATTGTTGAACAGCCGAGGTTCCCTTTAACAGAATTCTAGGCTAGCCGCTAGATTTGAAAGCTCTGTGAAAGTTAGTACTCTTGTTTATTCAAATTTAGTAGAATGCTTGGCTAGGCCTCTAGATTTGAAAGCAATATAAAAGTTAGTAATCTTGTTCACCCAAATTTAATAGAATTATAGGCTAGGCCTCTAGATTTAAAAGCACTATAAAAGTTTTGGTGCAGGCAGTATCTCGAATCGAAGCTAAACGAATCACATAAAACAACTTTTAAATGGTACTTTTTGCAGTAATCCTAAATTCTGAAGTGTGGTCACAAAAAAGAAATGAGTCAAAAGAAAGCCTAGCGCGCGGTCATCAATAATAAGGAATGGGGAGAGGGCTAAAACGTGGTCTAGTGTATGCCTTGCTTTCATCTGTTTTGATGATAGCTTGTTATTGATTTCAGGAGAAGTTTAACTCCATGCTTAGTGGGATTAGAAACGATTTTGAAAAGGTAAGTTTTTTAGGCCTTCCATTTAAATATCTTCTTAGTTTAGACGAAATATTTTAACGTTAGATGCAAAGAGGCCCCAAAATCCATAAAGGCCCAAAGTATTAAAGCCCATTTTGGTTCCAAAAAGGGCCATTTTGAGAGTACCAAAGTAGCTCTATGGGGTACTACTCTGGCCCCTAAATTTTGGACCCACATTGGTGTTTTCAATCTTGAATTAGCCCTCTAAGTTATTTGGTCCCAAGGACCATTTTAAATCTAAACAGATCCACAAACACAAATGTACTTTATCCCTATTCAGCTTGTAACATGTCTTGTAGTTGTCCTTTTTTGATTCTTTTTAAGTAGCCTCCCATACATACTTAAACGGGATGAAAACTGACTAAGCCTGTTCGCTAGAGAGATCAATTGGCGGTTTTCACCTGACGTCATGGCGGCCATGTTGGTGTACTCTTAACAAAAGAATTTTGATTATTTATTTTGTTGGGAACACCAACATGGCCGCTATGTCTATTGTCTTTTGCGTTTCTTGGGATTGTGTGAAAACCAAGAATATTCCATTTTTGTGCAAATGTACACAATTTTTTTCAGTATGGAGCTGATTCCTTAAAAAGAATGGAATCCTCATTGTTATAAATTCTCCAGTTGGAGGGTTTCGTTATCATCTTTGACTGCATTAAAGAAGGTTTTTGTGCTTTCAGGATACAAAGTCTTCAACACCGCGAGGTTATTATCCGCTAAATGTATAGCTATCATTTTGCCTGTCAGCACATATTCTTTTTTTATATATTAAAAATTGAAAAACCATGACAGAACTTATTGATGATATGCGTTGGCATGTCCGATATTAACATCAATTTATTAATCGTTGCTACTTTTTTTATTCTTCACGTGTTCGACAGAGCAAACAAGCGATGTCTGAAAAACAGGAAAATCTGCAAGAGAATATTGAGCGCCTGAAAGACGATTTAATGAAATCAAACGAAAAGTATTCGGAACAAGAGAAAGAAATGAAGCAATTGCAACAGGTATATCGTTCAGATTTGTTATCGATTCAATATTTTTGACATATTTGAGTTACTAAAAGTTCGGCTTTTAATCTTTTACCTAGGAACTAAACGAGACGATGAGAAAGCTTTCCTCATCTGAAGCTGCTCTAGAAATGCAGATTAAGGTTGGTTAATATCTTCATAGTAAAACACAGTCGTTTGTTCTTAAACGCACGCAGCTATATACCTTTGTTTTGTGGCTATAAGGACTTATCTAAAGGTAGAGTAATTGGGAAGATGAGTTGAATTTTGTATCCGTGGTTAGGGCAATGAAGACCTTGATTTTAATTCCTTTTGGCAGCAGGTTGCAACACATTAGTGTATTGCCTTTTGATTTCAGATGTTGTTATTCCTCCTACAAAAGCTCTTATTTTAAGCTTTTGATATGATGTGTGCGGCAATTCCATTGTTATTTGTAATTGGTTGTATTTGAAGCTTAGCGAAAGTAAGCGATATTTGTTTACCTTTATATATGGACATTTAAGTGAATGTATATTAAAGTTTTAATTTCGTGCGTGTTGCAGTAACTAAACCTAAGTAGCTATAAAATTACCACTTTCACCTTTCACTATGTTACGTATTATTACGAGTCCTCTGAGCTTGTTCGTATAACTTCATTTATTTATGTAACTTGCTCTGGACTGCTAGCTTGCTAACTTGCTCTGGACTGCTAGCTTGCTAACTTGCTCTGGACTGCTAGCTAAAGTTACTCTCTTTTTATACACCTTTTTTGAGGCTGTTTTAAGAAATTAATCAATACACTATAAGTATTTTCTCATCATACCGGATTCTGAATATTAGCTGGCTAGACAAGCTTAATGCAGTTTTTCTAAAATTACTAATTAATTCAACAGCTAATAAACTCAAAGACTGCGATCAAAAATCTCAAGGCCATTGCGTTATCTAAAACAATCATTCAGATTATCTATTTAATTATCTATCTTAGTTATTAAAAACTTCCAATCGGACTTACTGGTTTAGAGAACTAGTAAGCTGCGATTTTGTTCAAAAACTCTTAAGGTTAAATACAGAAATAGGCATTTGTCATTACTAAGCAAAAGTTACGATCTTAGTTGTTTACCTTTCTCAAAATATAACTAGTTCCTGTGTTTCTTCGTTAAAAGACTTCAGTCCAAGAGGTTCTCAAGTCTCTATTTTAAAATCCGTCCGGAAACTAAGTTTTCTCACGATCCTAAAGCTGAAACATCTTTCTCTAGAGAACAACCAAATTAAAACTAATAATAGATCATAATAGAGATAAAGGTGTTTTTCGGACAGTCAAGGTCAGTGCAGTGTGAAAGGTTATAGAAATATGCGAATTATTTCAAAAGTTACAGTAATCGATTTATGTGCCGTAATAATACGTATCAAAAGTTCTTCCCCTTCTAATGGTGATTGCAAAAAAACCAATTCGACTACGATTTTTTTCATGGTGATGTAATTTGCGTTTAAACTTTTTAAAATCACTTTCGGTTTTACCCTGACCAAGCGATGGGAGACTGGTAACTGCCATGTTATTTTCTCGTCCGTTACGTCAAAAGCAAAATGTAGTAGTGAGAGACCGGTCCACTTTTTAGATTTCTGTTCCGTTTTCTTGTAAAATATGGTAGCGAGATGTGTTGCAGCTACGTAAATTGAACAGATATACAAAAACAGGACCGGCCTTTCACTATCTACATTCTGCTTTGACGTCATGAACCAGTTAGTTACCAGCCTACCATTGCTCGGTCAAGGTAAATCCGGAAGTGAGTTTTGCAACTCTAAGTGCAAATTTTACCATGAAGAAAAATCAAATCAAATTTTTCTTTTGCCATCACCATTAGAAAGGTAAAGACATTTTATACATGCAAAAAAAACCATAACTAATATATACAATTTAAAAACACCTGATAGAAGATTAAGAGAAAAGGAGACTAGACTACGAACCTCCAGCTGGGCAGATAAAAAGATCTTACTATCTAAGTCAAGTTCACACTTACGGTTGATGGATTCACTTACTTACCAGTAAAAATCTTGACAATAAAAAAATGAATAAGGCATTGTTGAAGTTGCTTCCAAGTTGTTCCCGTTTCCTCGATCAGTATTTACTATAAGTAATTAAGACTCGTTTTTTCCCAGGAATGCCGAGTGAAACAGCACTGGCCATTTGCTCTATGATTTTTGGAGGGGTGCTGGAGAGACATCCACTGTTGAAAGTGTGCTTTGCACATGGAGGTTAGTTTATCACTCAAATCTTAGTGTGTTATATAAGCCGGTTGAATTAATTAGAAATATTACAGTTTCAATAGTCAGTGTACATGGAACGGACTTTCATAATCATGCTATCAAACTTCTCTACTGCCTTAAGAATTTGCTAGCAAAAAAGAAAAACTACTTAACTGTGTTGAACAAAGTTAGGGTTGATGTTTAGCTGTTGTCTTTCATCCCTCTTTGAAGATACTGGAAAATGATTTAAAAGTTAACCGCCATCTGGTTAGCCTAGTTGGTTAGGTTCCAGTCTATCGTGCGGGAGGCTCGGGTTCGATTCCCGGCCGGACCAACACTCAGGGTCTTATAATAATTGAGGAGAAGGTGCTGCCTTTGCTTTAATATCTGCAAATAGCTAGACTTTCGTGTCTTCTCAGATAAGGGCGTTAAACCGTAGGCCCTCGGAGACGTCTGTGTTTACGTGCGTGTGTCTGTTATATGAAAGGTCTCCGTCCACCTTAAAGTGGTAAAGATGATGTCCCCAATTAGTACGCCTTTCATGGGATAGAAGAATTGACACTTAAATAAAGTGGTTTATTATTATTATTGATTTTCGTATTGCCTAAACATCAGTCAGAGCGTTTGGAGAAGGACGACAGATACAAACAAATATGCAAATAGATAGAAGATGACAAGTTCCCAACTCATTTGGCAATTTTGTTGTCCATAGTGACTGGAAAATAGCTCTTATGGAGATGGAGATTGACGGATCTCTGCTTGGTTGCCAAGAGTTCTTGTTGTTTTGAAAAGTATTTAAGCTTGCAGAAATGTTCCTGCTGTTACAAATTAAAATTCTAAGCTTGAACATGTTTCGATTCAGTCTTTGTCAACTTGTGTGTTATTTTAGATTTTTATAGTAAATCAACGTTTATTGCTTTACAGCTTTGTACAACGTATCTCTTTAAAAGTGCTCAACATGTAGGGCTTTGTTTGCAACAAATAACTTAAAACGCAGTTGAGTTTTCGCTGTCTTTGTTACTAGCCTTGCTAGAAGTAACTTACAAGCGGTCCTTGCTCGTACCATGGCCGTAGGTAAAGTTCGGAATTGTAGTTTGAGAAACCAGCTACTCTAACAACAGAAATTAAAGTCAGGGCTAGACTACCAGAGATAATCCTTAGTAAAACCCTCGTTACTCCACCATTGGAAACGACACAGTTTGTAATTGCATATATTTTTCACTTCTATTAATAAGACTATATTGTTTTCCTTATGTAGGTGGAGCCTTCCCATACACCATTGGGCGGATTGAACACGGCTTCAACGTACGTCCAGACCTGTGCGCTATTTCCAACCCCCACTCGCCCAGGTAGAGATGGCTTCCTTTTTACTTACCTAAGCCAAATTCTTTACGAGCAAAGTTCCTCATGCCAACGCTTATCTCCGGTTTCTGTAGTGTTAATCACATGAGAGTCTTTGACTCCCCCTGGATGGGACACTAATCCATCGCAGGTTAGCTCCCAGTAGACGCTGGTACTCATTTACCCACCTTGAGCTAAGCTTAGGTGGAAAATAAAGTTGTATAAATATTCAAATCTCGGCAGAGCCAAGGATCGAACAGAGACCTTGTGGTTGGAAGGCATAAATATTACCAAAAACTACTCACTTCATATCGTCCCAGTTAGGACCTAATGTTGCTATTCTCCCAATGTTAGATTCAACTAAGATATTTTTCTAAAGTGATTCTTGTTCTCCAAGTTGCTTTAGGCCGTTTCTTAATGAATACTTTGCGAGGTTAGGCCCTCATTTTGATGCAGTTAAAAATTCAAAGATAACCGATTGATGTTAAAATTACCTTAACATGATTATGTGGTAAACTTTGGCTGTCTTGAGGTGTTAACATATGTTTTTTGCACTTTATTAGCTTTTTATTTAGCGAAACTAATCTTGACGGAGTTGGGCTGCCTGTGGTACAAGCCAGCTTTCACTTCGACTTTTTTCAAAGACGGATTTTAGCAATTTCTGAGTCTTCAGTGTAATGACCAGCGGTACACAAAAACGAGTATTCCATTACGTACGTCACAGATACGCATCCTTGCCAACATTTTGATTTCCCCTTTTCAAGATGACAGTTAGTAAACATGTTCATTGTTTATCTGCCTTTAATCAATGTTAAACTTAAATAAACAGACTTTGTCAACTTTGCAATATTTTTCATGAGTAATGTCAAGGTATCTGGCTTTTAAAAATATTAAACAATATGCAAGCACCATTCCACTTGCTTACTGCAACAACTAGTTTTAATTATTAGAATTTAAAGATGATGAATATTTTTGTGTAAAAGATGAACCAGTCTTTTTACCCATACTCAGAAGACTGCCTTCATAGCCTGGGGAAAACTTCGGTAAAGTTTGTGAAAATTCTCGAGGAAGTAAAATACCTAGATTGCGTCTCGGGTTATCACTGATCTGTTCTCAAATTCTCCCAAACGTTCGTCTCCGTTTTCACCAGGTTACGAAGGCACGTAGAAAATGTTTAATTTCTTAAATGAAAAGCGACTTAAAGTGTATTTATATGTATAAAATATCCTTATCCTCTTAATGGTGATAGCAAAAAAAAAACAATTTAATTACTATTTTTAGAAACAGAACCGGACTCTTAACTACTAAATTCTACTTTTGACGTCATGAACCAGAAAATAATATGGTAGTTACCAGCCTCCCATCGCTCGGTCAAGTTGAATCCGGAAGTTCCAATTTTTGAATGCAAATTATACCATGAAGAAAAGTCTTAATCGTTTTTCTTTTGCCATCTCCATTAGAAGGACAAGTACATTTTCTGCATACAAGAAAACCACAACTGATATATACACCTTAAGGCGCGGAAACTCCTCTCGTGGATCGTCTGTTTATCCTTTGGACTATATGTATATATTCCCAAATAAAGCTCAGAGTTTAGCCTTATTATTGTTATGATAATAAATCTTCATTAAAAATTCATTGCTTGTTGTATTGTTTAGGAAATACATCGGTCAGCTTTATACAGATTGTTTAGTTCATGACCAAAGGGCGCTTAAGTATCTGGTGGAAACAATGGGTCAGGTAAATAAGTATCCATATTTATCATGGAAAAATCTAGAAGTCAATAATTTTATGCCCTGAAAAGTTTGATTTTAATGAGTTTAAAAGTTTAAGAAATAGTTGCTCACAATTAATAATAATATTTACCTGACTATACATAATGGAAAAACCTAGAAACCAGGAATTTATTGCCCAGAAAGTTTTGATTTTAGTGGGCTTAAGAAATAGTTGCTCATGATTAGTGACATCATTTTTTAATTTTTTCTTTTCACTATGAAATAAAAAACAAGTTTGGCTCAGTTGTTAGGTTATGTTCTCAATAACCGAAATATCCAGTTTTTTAAAACTCGTTTAAAAACGAGCAAAAGCGCTTCTATGTATTATGTCGGTGTCTCCATTTTGCGCTGGGCCGGATATGACGTAGCTAGTGGTTCTGAGGTTTTTAATTTCATGGCGGAGAAGAAAGAAAAGAGAGCTTGAAAGCGAAAGGGACTCGGTAAAGGATATAATGTTTTCGCTATCAGACATTTTTCACTTTTCAACAAAGCACGCAAGAAGAAACAAGCCTGTCCCATCTAGCTGGAACCACTGGTTACGTCATCAGGACCAAATTCGTCAGCAGTCTCTCGAAACACCAGTTTGGCCATTTTTAGCTACTTTAAGCAGCAAAAACTAAACGTTTTTCAAAAAATTTTACCAACTCAAATATTTTATTTCGTAATGAGGGTCCTGTAACCTTTCATTCTTGCAAAAAACTCTTTTACTTCATGCGCACTTTAGAGTTTAGTTGATAAGATGTCAGTGTACCATTCCACCGTTCAGAATTCCCGAAAATGGTTAGACTTGCAATTAAGTCACTGCTGAATATTTTACGAACGGCAGATACAATAAAGATGAACGCTGATTGTAATATCAACAGACAACGAAATACAGTTTAACTTTATGAGTTTGTTTGTTTTGTGATTTTATAGTTGAAACTAAGTTTTTCAAATCAATAGACCTTTTTTCTGCAATGAACGCATTGTATTTACAAATCAACGCTTTCGTAATGGAATGAAGCGTGACGTAACGATTTGTTCGAGTACTATATATGCGCATGGTTTTGTTTTTCGTATATGGAACAGTCAAGTTTAAAGATTGACGTTAAATTCTTTACAACTGTTAAACAACTATCATTTTCCTACAAAATTCAAGAAATGTGATATTAAGTATTAGTTGCGAACAAGCCAGCTGAACCAAGACTGGAGAGTGGCGAGGCGGCAGCTCATAGAGCCGTGTGTACGCGGGGACCGGGTACGAACTCAAGGGAGTAAAAATCCCAATTTTTGCGTATCCCGAGTTAACAATAACCATTCTTCGAGCCAGAAAATCTCAATTTCAGCGTAACTTGTGTACAAGAGCCGAAAAATTATTTATTTAAGCTTAACTTGAGTTAACAACAGCCATCATTCTTCAAAAGCCAAAAACTTCTTGATTTCAGCGTAACTTGAGTTAACAATAGCCATTCTTCTAGAGCTTGTGAATCGTAGAAGCAAATCGACTTTATATCAGCCTATCACAGCACAATTTGTTTAGAATTAGAGCCAATAAGAGCGCCTGTTCTTAAAGCTTACACAGCTTTTCTGTGCTTGACACTAAGCGATAGCTACTACTAGTAATTAGCCAATATCAAAAATACCATAATACTCTTTGTTTGCCCCTCCAAAATTTTGCATAAGCATTGTTCCAGTTTCTCTTGAGATCATTGTAACTCTCAAGAGAAAACAAAAACAATGCTTATGCAAAATTTTGGAGGGACAAAGAAAGAGTATTTTGAAATTTTTAATATTGGCTAATAATTAACACTTATTCTACTTCAGTTGAAATAGATAGTGGTAGAATATACCAGCGAGGCAACTGATCTTAAGAAATATTCCTTTCAAGATAAAATAATGATTTATAGAAAAGGAAAGAGTGACGAAAAGTGTCTGCGGCCGCCGTAAACAATATATTGACTCAATTAACACTCTTAATACAAGTGATTCAGTGATTTATGAAACGCGCTTACTTAATAATACTTTGTTCACGATAAATTGAAGCTTGAAGTTGAAGCGATTATATCCACGAAACAATAAATTCCTTGAAGTTGAAGCTGCAGAAACAAGATAGTGAGTATTGAAGCGGTATCAAAGAATCTGTGTCCGAACGTTGTTAATTATCCAAAACACTATAAATCTTATAATAATAATCCGTACATTTTCTCAAACAACTTGATCATGCCCTTTATTACCACGGGGCCATTGACACGGGTAGCCCAAATTGTTGGGCAAATACAACTTTAGTCGTTGGCCTTATCTTTGCCATTTGTCCGTAACAAAAACAACACAAGAGTTTGTCAACTACAAAATGCCGCAAAAGGCGTAAAACTTAATTTAAACTCTTTTTAAAATCTCGTGCTTATAAAGCAAAATGTTCAAATACAAACCACAAAATGGACGCGAAGCGACGACTTTTGTCCGCCATTTTGTTTCAGTGTCATTAAAGAACTTAAGCACCGGAGCATTTCTTCACAACGGAGGTCTATCTTTCGTAAGTAGACTGGATCGAGAACGGCGTTTTTGGCGCGAATTTTTTACTTAAGCAGCGCGCGTATCACAACGACGGACGCACGCAGCTGTAAAAAGGCGCGAACACTAACTTTGAAGAACTCAGTCGTAAACAAACTTTAAATTGTAAAACTGGTTACACATACTACATGAACCTGTAGCAAAAGTCAGTTTTATTAAAGTACTTGTAAGTAAATTATTTACTTACAAAAATTTCTTAACGATTTGTTTGGTGCTAGAAGCCATTCCTTTGGGAAAAAAAAAACTTCGCCGTTCTGACAGACCAACACGGAGGCAAAAAGCAGCCTGTAGGCCTCTGTGATGATCACCACGACCGCATGAGGTGTTCAGGTACGCGACATCTGCTGACAGTTTAGTTCCGGTTGGCCTCCGTGACAACAAGAAATCCTGGTGCTTAAGCTCTCTAACAACAATTATTTACTGAAGTGCATATGGAAGTGATTAGTGGTGATGGTCGCATTCTTGCCGACACATCAATTTTTTACAGGCACTTGTTAAATTGCAATGGTATCATTTCCTCAGTGGTCGAGTTAAATTATTCTTGTTGTTGAAACCACGCTGTAAAACATTAGATGTTTTATTGTTTACATTGTAATTTTAGTGCTCGACAGTTAACGTTCTTAAACAAGACATTGTATTTTGATTTTTTGCCTTAGAATATGAGGTTAATAAACTCTCTGCAACTAAGCATGCGCATTGCAGAGAGTTTATTATTGTTAAACCTTCTTGTGCCACTTGATGTAAAACTATTAAATAGTTTCCTCTCAGCAGTGTGCTGGAAGGTTATTGTCTTTAAGCAACTAGTCATGTTAACATCTCAGCCAAGGGTCCCACACTTGGCGTGTGATGAGGTTTAAAGAGACCTTTTTTGGTAGGTCCACCTTGGGAGTAACGGGCACTGATGGACAAGACCTTGTGTCTTTATTAGTGCCTGGCTATGCAGTGCTGACGAGCTTTGGAAAGAGTGAAACAACTGTCCACTGCTGCCATTTTCTTGGTACCGAGGCTGCGCATGCGTAGTTGCAGAGAGTTTATTATTGAAAATAAGGTTGGAGATATTAAATAACTTACCAATAAATACTGTTATCATTATCAATGCATTTATATAGCGCTTATCCATAAAGCTCTTAGCGCTTCACAAGTAAATACAGGGTTTGTCAGTTGAGAGTCTTAAGTAGTTCGCAAACTGAAGCGGCTCGCATATTTGAAACATTTAAAAATGCCTTCAATGACCTTCGCTTTTCTCTTGCATTTCAGTATATGACAATTCATTCGCTCCGACCATTTCACTTAAATCTGCTTCATCGACATTATAGCACATCAAGCCGTAATAACCACGAAATATTACTCTGTTAAAAATTTTTATTATCTTCTGCGAGACCGCTATCAGTCAGTCATGTTTCTCTATTTCTTAACATTCTTACAATGAAGTAAGATCTGTTACAAAGTAAACAGTTTGACATTAAAAATTTGAAAATATTTTCAGAGAGCGTCGCGCACGACCGCTCATCTTCACCTTTCGTATTAGATTGGTTTAACCATAACATGAAGTCATTGCGGCTGGTAAAAAGATCGGTTCCCTGCTCTGCCGAGATATGAATCTTTGCGCAGCCTCTTTCAGTTCCGCCTAAGCTTACTCAGCTTTCAATCCTTCCGAGGTCGTAAATGAGTACCAGCATCCTCTGGAAGCTAACCTGCAATGAATTGGTTTCCCATCCACGAGGAGCCAACGACACTCCCTAGTACAGGCTCCAATGAATCACCAAGCTCGGAAAAAGATTTAGCTCAGCTGAATTAGAACGTTAGTGGATCGTGTGTATAAAATCAGCAACACATGGGTATGGATTCCATCAACATTGTTAAGAAGATTATGTGCCCTGGCAATCTAATTGATAAGGTCATCGGTCGATTAGCAAAACGTATATTTGCTAAACTTTGCTCCATTTTTTGTCTTTTATTCTAGAGAAAAAATGCCCACTACCTCGTAAGCCAGACAATGGCAACCTCACCTGTTATGAAAATTTAAATTATTGTTATTTCTCTTGCAACGATGGATTTCAGTTGTTCAAGTTCACATTCGGAACATCCTGCAATCTTGAAACACTTAGCTACAATCCTCCGACCATAGACTGCGTTCGTAAGTATGGCACATAGCCGGGATAACTTAGAAACTTATTATCTCTTTTAACCCTTTCATTCCCAGTTGTATTGATAAATTCTCCTAACTTGAGCTTATACTTTTCACTAAACAAGTTTGAGAGAATTTTACTTTTGATCTTCAGTGGTTTGCTTTGTTTGGTCAATTCTCATTTTCTGAAAACCAAATGAATGCGTGTATACCTTAGTGCCAATAGTTTTTCTATGAAACAGGAAAACGAAATTCAAAACTCCATATTCGTTTTTTTTTGTTTTTGTTTTTCTTAGCTTTTGGAAAAAGAAATTCAAAATTCCATATTCGTTTTTCGTTTTCCGTTTTCCTACGATTTTGAAAAATAACGGAATTTAATTTTCGGTAGTGGACCGCATTCAAATGCTTTACTTTTTATGTGATATAAGTAAGGAGAAGGTTGGTTGTTGATTACTGACTGGAACTGAAAGGATTAATACGAACAAAGGAACTAAACACAAAACAACGACTACATAAAACTTATGAATTACTCATAATAGGATAAAGAGAGTGCTAACGGAAGTAAAAGTTAAAAAATGAACTCGAAACAAAACGATGGAGAGAGGGGAAGTTGTGTTTTTACTTATTAAAAGAACTGCATAGCCTAGCGGTCCGTGCACGGAACGGCCATTCGTTTTATTTATGTTTTCCATTGCAAAAAAAAAATCTAAAAACCCAACTTTCCTGATGTTTTTTTGTTCTGTTTATGTATCATAACACGTCCATAAGCAAAATATTATTATTATAGCAAAGTTTTATCAAAATTTTTATTTTGGAGTGGTGTTAATTCTTAATAAATAAAAGAAAGTTAAAATCCATCAAAATGAGCAAATTTCAAAAAGTTCATAATTTATCTTTATCTTCATTACTTGCACAACCCAAAAAGAAACATTTTCTTGTTTCTTACTTTTTTTGTTTTATAATCTACATTAGACATAAACGAAAAAAAGGAAAATTCTTTTCCATTTTATCGGTTTTTGTTTTTTGAGTTAAATTCTGAATAAAACGAAAAACGAAAATCGACTTCCGTTTTATCGTTTTTCGTTTTTTGAGTTAAGTACTGAATAAAACGAAAAACGAAAATCGACTTCCGTTTTATCGTTTTTCGTTTTCTGTGCTAAATACTGATTAAAACGAAAAACGAAAATCGACTTCCGTTTTATCGTTTATCGTTTTCTGTGTTAAGTAATGCATAAAACAAAAAACGAAAATCGACTTCCGTTTTATTGTTTTTAACTCTGGGAAGTAATGGATAAGTTGATGGTCTGTGGACAGAGTTCTTTAACAGGAAGTAAATGTCGTACACGTCAATCAATTCAAATCATTTCCGATTACTGCACAATGTAAGTGAGCAAAACTTCAGCGGCTATGCTTAACCAAGGGAGACCGGGTACCGATCGTTTAGGTGCTATTTTCTGGGGTGGGGCCAGGCTATGGAAGTTACTGCTGTACTAGCTGGTCAGCTATATATCCAGCTATCAAAACAATTATAATCCACCATTGCGGTTCATTTCATTTTAATTAGTTTTTGTGACGCGGACCTATACTCCGAAAGATTAGCTCCTTAATATGATTTCCAATATACAGTCAAACCTCAATTATCCGGATTCATCGGGACCTTGTTAAATATTGTGGATAATCGAGAGTGGAAAATATGAATATTAATGAGGTACAAAT
>JANCMA020139102.1:0-14286 GCA_024336925.2 Zoanthus solanderi
AGAATAATGAATACTCGCGAAAAATAGGCTGGGAATAATGAATATTCAAAGTGAAAATATTCCGCTTCAACCCCCGATCCAGTAGCGAGTGGCGTATAAACTTTATGAATGTAGATTTTTAGATTTGAAAACTTAAAGATTCTATACTGAAAGCATTTTTACTGACCACATTAATTTCATGTATCTAAAAAATTATAAATAGTTAAATTGAAAAACTTAGCAAATATTTGGAAGTTACATTTTGAACTTTCAATTCATAATTTTTTTTATGAAGACAAACTTAACTAAAAAAACAATGAGGGTCAAATTGCTTAAAAATAACAAAATAAAGACAATCTAAGGCTAAAATGAAAATGTTATGAACACAAAAAAATTGATAACACAGCAGCAAGCAACTGCACTCACTTATACTTAAATACAAATAAACTCCAAATGTAACAAAGGTTATCCGGCCCACGTCGTTTTATCTGCTTACAGTCGTCCAACAGACCCAAAATGTTTGAAATTTGCAAAATAATAAACAAAAAAAAAGTAGAACTATCTATTAGTGTATGTAAAATACCTGATTCTGATACAAATTGATTTTATTTTACGGCCCAAGCAAATCATAATTTATGTACGCAACATGTCTAAGTAAAGAGGGTACATTAGTTTCATCACGCACAAATCTCGCAACTTTGCGAGGGTGGAAATGGACCCGTGCAAACCAGTTGCTTTATGATTCAACTCAACATTTACGCTGCAAAGCAATGAATTTACGATAAAGAAGAACACTGTACGTCAAGATTAACTGCTATCGTTATTTATTATGCAAGCACAATACTAAATAGCCAATTTCTTTTTAACTTTTTTTTAACCCAACCGAATATTTTGGTTCGAAAACGACTGTAAACAAATACTTGGGGATGACCAAATACTGTGTTGTACAATATACATGTTTGATTTTCAGCTATTAAAATATTTGGCGGCGGTTAAGAACAAAATAAGAACATTTTGAGTCTCAAGGTGCTAAAAAATAAGAAAATTGTATCTCAGCAAAATTTTACTGGTTCCTAATTAATAAAATGTGCATTAGACCTTTAGAGTCTTGCTCATACTGAAATAAGTTATGGCCTACTGCAGTTTACTCGACCACAGTATAATTGTCCCACACATTGAAAAAATGGTGGTGCTACCTTAATTTGTCAGTGAACGGATATGTTTTGGGGTCGGTATTGGGTTACAAGTTTGAGAATAATAAACAACTAGCCTTTGGCTGGCTTTTTATTATTGCCCTTTACACCGTACTGACAAGTCCCAATAAGGACGAAACAGCTGTCTACGGTTGAAGTTGCTGGCTTAGGCCGAGGTCTTGCTCATATTGGTTCATTGTCAAATTAGTTATAACGTAATTTTCCAGCTTTATTTTACTCATATTTAGTTTCGGTCTTTATATGTCCTTAAACTCAAGATCTTGTGTCCTTTTAGTACAGTCGATGTGGATACGTTTTATCAAGAGGAAGATAATGCTTTTGTTTTTCTTTCAGGAACTGGGATGACAGTTTTTTTTAATTAATGTAGTCTCTAGAACACAATATAAATGTATTGTTTCTTCCAACTATTATTCTTAATTAGATCAATTTTTCGTTATTTGATGCTAAAGTTTTTATCTTAATACTTTTTTAGTTGGTTCTTTTGATACCGAGAAGATGAGTATTACCATTTAATTTGCCGAGTAAACATCGGCAGCTGAGATCCATGACTTTTTTGCTGTCATGCATTAATTCAATGATTAGGATTCGTGGCACACGGGAACTTTAATCCTATGCTGAATTTCTTCCGGGCTTCGGGTTATTTGCATATACATTGGTCACTGTGTATTATGAATACACAAACTTAGCATTCAAAATTGTTCTTTTCTGTTCATTTGGAAACAATTATGTTTCAACTATCTTAATTAAAACTTGTTGTTTTTTTGTAATTAATAATTAATACAATTTCTTTAATTGTTCTCGTTGAAAAAAGCTTGGATGTACATTCAAATTGTATATGTATAACATTCGTTCACTGAACATATTTTTATTCAATGTTTTTGAAAACCTGTTTAAAAACATCAATAAAGTTGTTTACATATTTGAGCAGTTGTGTGAGTTATATTAATTTTGCAATGTTTCTTTCCGGATCCTTTGTAAACCTGTTTTGCGATACCAACTATCACAGCGCAGTACCTCTATACACCTGTTGGTGCATTCTACCTTCTGACTCCACAAGACTCCATCCTTGCGAGCGCGTTATAAAAAACATCAGCTTCTGTTGGGAGCTCGGTAACTTGGGTATATTTGTGTCACGTCCTGGGGCAGTCAAAGGCTTTCATTCTCTTAACAATACAAAAACAGGCCTTTACTAAAAGAATTCATCTCGAAAGGCCACATGTTTTTGCAGTTAATATTTCGGCTGTCATCCAACAGCCAGGAAGCTTCCACTTTTATGTTTTTTTTTTGTTCATCTGTATACTCGAATTAATATATTTGGGGTGTCGTATCAGTCAAAGTTTGTTGAAAAAGACGGTAAAAATGAAGCTTCACGAGAAAAATCGGGCTAGCTTTCCCAGGACTCGTGATTGATCCTTACGTCTTTACTGTATTTGTAATATATATTTGTATACTCTCTTAATACCCTAGTGTTGTATCTTATGTTGTATTGTAAAAGATTTTCTTCAGGTGTCAGTTGCGTTGTACGCAGAGTGACGTTGATGGACCCACTAAAAACAATAACCGCGCTGATTATTCATAACGTCGTTGTTTACACCGCGATACAAACTCAGTCTCAATAATCGCTGTACATCTTTGAGTGACATTGATGGACCCACTAAAAATATAACCGCGACAATCATTCATAACGTCATTGTTTGCACCCGGTACAACCTCAGTCTCAATACTCAATATTTCTTTATCTTTGGGAATTTGGAAGCCCACGTCCTTAAAACATAAATGCTTCTTATAGAAACGAGTTTATTTAACAATTAGAATACTCCCCCTCAATTTCTATCGATTGGCGATAGAAATTGAGAGCGATGATTCTAATTGTTTTAGTAGAAATCTTTGAAGAAGAAACAAAAAAACAACAATACTTTTTTCGATAAACAAATTAACCATTATTGAATTTATTCAAACAACCAATACTGATGATACACCAGCGACTATTCCTCGAGTAAAACTGTCATATTGATACTTCAAAAAATTTTTTTTTCTTGCATATGAGATTTTTTAGACCATATTTCTTGCTACTTTAGTTTTCTCTGGAATTGCTTTTTGAATAAGAGCGTTTAATTCCTCTTCCTAAACGTCTTCTGAAAAGCGGGAAAGGGTCGCCATATTGAATTACTTGTTTTCATCCCGCAGACGCTATCTGTAGACCTCGAAGACGAATGGACTACGAGTCAATAGCGCATGAGGACGTAGGCCGTGTGGGCTATTCAAACTCGTAGTCTATAAGGCCGAGAGGTCTAATTGTTTTAGTATAAATCTACTAATCAATCGGTCAAAAAGGATGTACAAATTAAAATATCGATGAAATCCTCTGATATTATAACAAAACGGGGCTCCTTACTATTTTCATCCGCCATCTTTTCTCTACTAGTAGGCTATCACAAATAGACCTCTAGTAGAGTAGTCAATCAGAATGCAGGATGCGTGTTAGACCGTTAGTACGTTTATACTAATGTATAATATTATTTTATTGGATGTAAAGAATAATGCAAATGTGTTCATTACTAACCCCAATGACTGCATTCAGCTCAGTCATTGTGACCTGCTTTGCTCTTTCCACTGCTGCAGCGACTTGTTGTTGATGCTACAAAAGGAAATAAGAGTTTTATTGTACTATATCATAAGACTTGTCTCATACAGTTAGGGCAAAAGGTAAATGAAATATTCACAGGGATTCCTACATGCAAATTTCCATCAATAAGTAGTGATTAGACATTAAAAACTAATCTTTGTAACAAACCATTTCTTGAATTTCTAAATTTTTCAGATTATATATATATAATTGTAAAAATATAATAAAAAAAATTAAGTTTCAACATATTTTCTTTGGAGTGATTGAAGATGGTGACTGAGCTCTACAAACAGTTTTTTGTTCTTGGTCCTCGCTTATCAGGATGCTAGAATTGAACTGACAAAGAAATAAATGCCCAATATATCAATATATGAATACGGATTCTATAAATTAAAGACAGCTAATTTAAGGCCACCCAAAGTAAAGGTTGTAAAAATTTTTTTTTTGTAACTTTCTGTTTCAGTACAAGAAAATGCAATCAACTCATTATATGAGCTATTTCCAAGGAAAAGTTTTTTCTACTTATTAATCAAATAGCAATAACTTATTTATATTTGCAAATATTGCTACTGTATTTCTTTGGGCATTACTAAAAGAATTATACTCACATCTTGAGATAGAAATGGTATTATCTGAGCACATATTGTATTCAAGCGTTTAGCTATTTCAGTCTGAAAACAGAAAACAAAGCAAACATTTATTGCTATTCAATCACACCACAATACTGCAAGTTATAGATGATAATAGATTTTTCTCTCTGCTGTTAGTTTTACACAGATCTAGCTCTTCCTATTAACACTTGTAAGTGTATGTAATATAATAAAAATTATCATAAAAGCTTTTTTAGTACTGGTAAGCAAAGCTGAAAAACCATCAGAAATTACTAGTTTTGGCTAGATATCAGTATAATTAGATACTCGTGAAACCTTGAAGTTAACTCAACTTTTCTTCCACAAAATAAAAAAAAATTTTTTATTAGCCTGTCAAAATTAAAATGGATCTAAATAGATTTATATAATTTAAACTTAATTCATCTTTCACTTGGAGTCCATCACATGCAAATTTTTAATTAACCAGTATGTCATCACTTGGGATTTTATTTTGTAGATTAACATTTTACTTGGAAAACTTAAAGGCTTACTTACTGCTGAATATATTGTTACTGACTGATCATGAGGTCAGAAAAAGAAGTTTACATAATCACTAAACATAGCTGCATTATAATTGTTAAAAATATGTCTTCCGGAGCTCTGGTAAACAATATATGACAAAAATCCACATTTTACTAAAAGTTTTCACACCCACCACAAAAAAAATTCTGAAACCCTACCCCCAAACCACAACAAAACCGCTTAGCCAAAGCAATGCAAAGTCCAACAGGATGTGGTTAAAGTAGCAGTATAAGTATATACTTTCTGGTAACTCCTACGCCAACAATTGGTATAATTTAGAGTTTTTTTCTGTATGTAATATATTGCAGTGAACAAGGAGGAAAGTTTTTTTTTTAATTTCCTGTTAGCTTTTTTTCAAAAATTTATGGGCACTTTACCCCAAAGCTTAACATTTAAACTAAGGTTTGTTCAAAACTTTGTAATACATAAAAATATTCAGGAGAGCAAGTGTTGGTTTGGAGTAGGAGGATGCCATGAATCAAGCGAGATGGAGAGTGGGAGTTGCTGAGATTGCTGTTAGAGTGGGGTAAATTCGGCCACCCTCGTTTACAGGGATAAACCCGGATCAAAATTGGATTGATTGATTCACTATTTACTCATTTCAAAAAAAAAAAAAAAAAGACCAAATGTAAAAGTTATGAGTCAATCAGATTTTTAATGTGTAAAATATTCTTCAAGGCATGCAATTAACACAACCAAAGATTTGATCCATCTATAATTACTTGTTATGAATTGAATATTTTAACCATTAGCAGTCCATGGAGAGAGGGTCATTACCACCCTCTGATACCAAATGTTTTTTTTTCTTATTTTATTTAGTTTAAAGTTTGGTTACAACAATTGTAATCTGAAAATCCCTGGATTTGCATAATCATTTCTGGTTTGCCTATTTTTATATAACTGGACAATGTCATACCTCATGAAAATGTTTCCAGATGATATATAAAGCGTGTATGTATACTTTTAAAATTTCTTTCATGAATATGCAAATTCTCACAACTGAAACAGCCAATCGTGTTGCTCATGTCATTTTCATGCTTCATAGTGCTATTACTTGTAGACCAATCAAAATATATAAATAATATTATATTTAGGGCTGTTATGCAGTTTGTGAAATTAAAACCAAGAAAAATAAAATAACAAAATTATTATTATACTTTTTGGGAAAAATATCAGCATGTTTTGTAAGTGTTATCTTGTAATTTTTTTTTTTTTTAATTTTAATAAAGGCATAATTTTGTATCAGAGAAACAATTGCCTGTAACACAAATGGAAGTCTCATGCTGTATATGTTTGCAAAGAAGTATATAATATTCTGCATTACTTTCTCTGTGTTAGTCAAATCATTTCTAGCAGCTGTATGCTAAAAACTTCAAATGTCATTCTTTGTAATGAGTTAGCTTTGTCTCTATTCACCAATTAAAACTTTTAAAACATTGCAGTTGCCAACCAAACTGGTTGGTGACAGTTTATTGCCTTATCTGAAATAAAATAATACTGAAAAGAGTCGTGATGCAAAACAAATGACCAATGAACATTAAAACTTAAGTAAATCACTAAAACACATGTATTTGCTATTAATAAAGAACTTTTCCATTTCTGAGGAAATTGTATTTTCTTGAATTAAAATGTTTGCAGATTTTTGGAGACAAATCTAAATAAGATTAAACCACAAATGCGGTTTAGGGCAAGAAGTTCTGAATATTTCCTTTCTGTTGCTGTCAATTAGCACCCGACAATTATAAAAGCAGATCAGCCAACAGAGCCATAATCTGAAATGGCACTCATAGACACAAGAGCATGGAAGCACTTAAATGATCTCAGTTTAAAAATCCACAGAGGGCGCGACGGAAGCGATTATTTGCATAAACAATCTTGAAAATTCTTGTCAAACCAACTCCAGATAAAGCTCAAAGTGATAAGGCAAATATCGGGCTAAACTTTGGTTTGTGCAAGGTCAATGGATTACAAAAGCCTAAATGAATAAGGATTTCCTTATTACACGTCAGAACGCTCTTGGAACCCGCTGTTATTTTAAAGCCTGGTTTATTTCATAGTTGTGTACTCATGCGAATACAGACTAATTGTCTTTAAATCGCGCTTAATCCAAAGGTAGTTTTCATATTAAAATTGGCAACTCAAAAAGGCTCTTATTTGCAGTTTGTAAAGTATTGTGTACATACAATTTGCATTTTAAAGGCAAAAATGTAAACTATTAAAACTTGTCAACTCCTGTTTACACAAGACGTAATGCCAAACTTTTGTTGAACTTTTCATGACGCCAAAAAATTAATCCTTTCAGAAAAGGAAGATAAAGAGAAAGGAAAGGCACACACACTTTTCTTGTCGTTTCCGTTTTCAGTGCTGATCAAATGTCGACTTACCACAGACATTTTGACCCCTCAGTCATTTACTAAACCTATCTATCAACAATAGGATTTCTAAAGGCACGTATCGAGTGCTAAAAAGGGCCGACTATTCTAAGGAAGTTTCAACAAAAAAATTAACCACTCAAAAATGGGTATTGGCTTTCGCCGATAAGGTCTCGCTTACCTGCTTATGCATTTCAACATTTAAGCCATATGACATCTCGTAGTACTAAGAAAGAAACGGAAAGAATCTTAAAGCTGTGAGGTGTGAGGTCGGAAGCCGTTTAACTGCAGGGATACCCTTCAACAGGAGAAGAGGAGCTAATGCGATCTTGCGAGTTCGCGCCAAATTGAGTATACCAGACGATTTTTAACGCGATCTACATCTCTTCATTCCGAATTAACTCACAAGCCTCTCTTAAGACACAATAGATTCCAATAATTTCAGATCTTGGTGATTTCGCGGATTAAATGTATTAAACGTCAACTGAATTTTCTGCCATAAATACAACTCCACTATCAATTGCAAATTAATTACAAGAGACTCGCTCCATTATTACACAATTAAAAGAAAGGCCGCGGGCAAGAGTTACCTACGAACTATTACTGCCAGAATAATTTGTTATCAGGCGACAAAACTGCTGGAAGGAATTCACAACTTTAAACCCAAATCCTCACAAACGTCACATATAAGTAAACAAGCAAGTATATGACCGCTTAAACACAAATTTAGATTCTCAAACAATACTGCTATTCAAGACAGTGGCACTATATTTTCTTGTCAATAAACGCGCGCACTCACATTAATTTTGCCTCGCCAGAAATAAAGGAAAAAAAAAAGTAATGTTTTTAAAGTTGATTATTTATTGCAACTTTTGGGGGTGTAAATTATTACATGAGCTAGAATTTGATAGCAAACCCACCATAACATAGTGTCTTTGCATCTCTGTCTTCTCGCTTGCTAACTTCTCACATTCTAACTTCAAACTAAAACGCGAAAACACATTCATAATGTCAATATTGTGTTGAAAGCCAGCGATAAGATTAACTTTGCATGACCTGAGAGATATATCGCAACCGAAATTAGTTCACAGTTAAGCACAAGAAAGAAAATTGAACAATTCTTTGGCCAAAAGGAGAAATTTATAACAGCCAAGCTGACTTCTAATCGAGCGAAGAAACACAACCAAACTCGGCCGTGTTTTTGAACTCGTGTGAAGTCATGCAGTGAATTGAAACATTTGAAGGATACCAAACCAAAAAACAAGAGCAAACTTTAAACTTACTTGTGGTACTGTGCTTGAAGAAAATTGAATTCTTCTTTAATACGATCGCACGAGTCTGCGACGGTAAATTTAAACGGTTGTCCGGATGGCTGGTGTGGTGTCTGAAGAGAAGAATATATGAAGGTAATATATGAAGATTCAACCGCCACGAAAGCTTAAGGTGTCACATTACGAAGATTGTGTCTTTCAATACGGAGAATATTTCAACACAACTCTCTTGTATATATATCTTACCGTATGGCGAGTTTGATACATTGTGGCAGCGGGGCCGTGTAGCACTATGAACAGAGAAAACGAGAATTAAATTTGTACCAAATGCTCCAGAAAGCCGTCAAGGGCTGCTTAAAACCAGGACAGTCAGAAGTACTCAACCATTTTTCTCTTGACTAACACTAACCGTCGCTCCCGCTAAAGCCGACTCACACAAGAACACCGTAACTCCACAAAACTACTCCGTATTCCTCTTCAAAGAACGATTTTCAAATTGCTTTCCAAACTGACTCTCCAAAAGTTCCTGTTTCGATTAGGGTCGATATTTGAAAGTATTTTGCGAAAACCCGTTCACAAGTCGTGAGCAAATATCTGCCTTGAAATCGACACAGCCAAGTGACACGGTTAAATGCGGCACGCGGTCCATTCGTTGTAACACCATAACACCCTTGGGGCCATCCATATATGGCAAGTCACCGACCACTGTTTAATCTATATTTATTGGCTATCTAGTCAAAACCAATCAAACATGACCAACATTACGCCACTCACTAAAATATCCCACGTGGGGTCATCTTGTGGGGTAAACATGATCCAATCATCGTCAAGAGCGTGCGAAAAAACAGTTCTAACACCTGCATTCTTTTCTCATAATGAGATCAAGTATGTCACTCAAACTTTAACGAGCTGCTTCAACCGTCAATCAAAGTAACGTGGTACAGTGTTGACAAAACTAAGCACCGCCTTCCACTTGCTTTATCAAACGAATGCTTTGTAAATTGGTTCCCAATATCGCCAAGCTAAACAAAATCAATCATGCGCGAAGATGTTCGGCAAATTGTTAGCACTTCGTGCAAGAGAAAAAAAAACACGCTCGAAATATTTTCACTGGTCCAAAAACTAAACATATGCCGTTGTTATTTTTCCTTCGATATCTGAATGCTCTTTCATCGCGTTAAAGCGTCAAGACTTCTGTTCGTCGTCTGAAGTGATGGAAAGGTTTAATTTATGTCTTCCGCTCTGCGATGCATGCTGTCGATCGCACCTCGCAGCAAATTATTTTCACAAGTAGTAATTTTAATATTGTGTGAACCCATTCGAACGATTCATAAAATATTTGATTTTGTAATCAACAAATGAATGCCAGGGCAAAAGCTGATAAAAGGAATAAATTATGCCCGTTGGCTTACAAATTATATATGCTATTTCGGCGCCGTTTCGTCTACCAGTGGACACATTGATTTTCCAAGATAAAGCCTTTTATTAACACAATAAACGGGCCCTGAGTGTTGCTAATTAGTGTCGGTGTAATTACGTGAATTACTAGGTCTAATCGTACTAATGACTTGGAAATTATTATAAATAACAGATAGGTCACGTGGGCTTACAAGAACACACTGCAGGCCGAACTGGTCTCTCATTGGTTTAGTCACTCAATAGTCTTACTGACACTAATAGAGCCAAACCGACGAAACAACAGTTGACCGACTTAGGCACAGAAGCCAATGTTTATAAAAGTGACACGTGCTCAAATTCTGTATTCGCTGATGTATTGAATTTTTCACAGATAAGTTGGCTTTGTTTGTTACGATGGTAAATACGGTGATGCGTGCAATTAAGCTTGACGGTACTCAAACCATTTTGCTGTTCGTCGCCAGATGTGTTTGTGTTTGACTTGCCCTCTTCCATTGCTTGAATTTTAATGTCGCCACAAAAACATTTTTAAGTCGCTTGTTTTTCACAATTGACAAGTTGTGTCAAATGATCTGATGATGGCTGTTCTTTAA
Organism: Zoanthus solanderi; assembly: GCA_024336925.2. Classification (NCBI taxonomy): domain Eukaryota; kingdom Metazoa; phylum Cnidaria; class Anthozoa; order Zoantharia; family Zoanthidae; genus Zoanthus; species Zoanthus solanderi. Next base: position 10,644 of record JANCMA020139102.1, read on the forward strand.
CTCTCAGTATTAATTCTCTATGAGGGCTCACTGCTGTTGACAATAGAATGGTTTTTACAGTCTCTTCGAGAACTGGTTTGGGTGTTTTTGAAACGGATAGAATTTCACACTCACGTATTTTACCTACATCAACGTTTTTATTAAAACTAATTTGCGCAATGATGATATTCCTGTGAATAAGCAGAACTTTCTGAAACCGAAATAGTTTTTGCGGTTAAAGTCGACGATAAAGTGCATGATTAAATATTCTGTGGTTGCGGACATGTGTATTTCGAAAAACCGCCAATCTGCCTCAACAGTCTCTTTCCAAGACTACAGTTTGGTTTACATAAAAAACAGGAATTAAACAATGGCTTCAAATCTTTATAGATTATTCTTGTTAGAATTTTAGATATTTGTGTCCGATGTTTATAGTTTTAAGTTTTAGAGTAGGTACATGTCGTATTAAAAAGTTCATTCAAAGCGGATACAAGTCAGTATTTTCAAAGGAAATGTTAACTGATTGACGAAAAAATAACGAAGATGCAATATTCTCGCGTAAAATGCAAAGATATTTTTGTTTTCGGTAAAAAACAACATATGCTGTAAGGGAAAATCATTGACAAGACCACAAAAAACCTTAGAAATTTGATCTATTTTATCAACAAGCCTTGCCCCTTATGCACGAAAGCCGCGATAAAGTAAACCATGAATTCAAGTTTTAAAAGCGTATTTGGTTAGGCGACTCTTCAAATATTGAACGAGAAAACAAAGCCCGCATTCAATTAAGTCTCCTGGCTACTGGTGCGTGACGTATTAAGAAAAAAGTATAATAACAAGCAGATAGAGAATGTTTTGTTTTTCTCGTGGTGTGAAGTGACTGCCACAAAACCCACTAAATCTGTCTGTGTGTTTGAAAAGGCGCGTTCAAGCAGAACAGAATAGCTTCCTTGCGGTTTGCGGCCGACACATGAATAATTCACACATGATAAAAATGGGAATGTTTATAAAACACAGCTGCTTTGAAATATTTCTCTTATTGATCTTGCGGATGGAGAAGAGGAAACCGCACTGATATCGCCCCAGGTTTCCTTAGAAATCGTTAAGTTCGCGAAGAAAGCTATCTTTTCACAACTCAACGCATTCATTAAAATCAAGTGGAAACCAGAGTCCAAAAGCAACAGATGAATTTATGCGTCATTGAAAAGATCTTGTTACAACATTGATCTTTCAGTAAATGGAATAGCATCTGCGACGACAGACAGCGTTTATCTTTTTATAATAAAAGCAAGCTGTTTTAGCCAAGAAAGGTTGTCCGTAGAGATGAAAATGATCTTTCTAAACAGCTCCAAATGCCTGCCGAGAAAGCTAACCATCAAAGCATACGTGTTGACAACTAAAGCGAAAATTTAGTCAGTTCAATTATTTTTGCCCAAGACCGCCAGCAGAGCGAAATACACTAAATTTTTTTCTTGAAGTGAGCTGAAATAATTTCAAGAAATGATTTAAAAAAGGTGTGTCTTTATGCAAAACTAAAGACGATGATAAACTATTTCAAACGTTCAATTTTTAGGCGGTTTTCAAATTCTTGAATGATCGTTCATGGATATTTTATATATGCATCTTGCGAAGATCAGAAACACTTGCATCTTTATACTTAAAATATATTGACGGGAAAACGAAACAACAAGGACATAAAAATGCCGAATCGAATATATTTTGAGCGTCTATGTGCGTTTTTTGTAACTATGAATTTTCACTTTTAGAACACCCTTGCATCTCAATCTTGTTGACAATTGCATCCAAAAGGCGATATTGACACACTACAGACTAAGTAAAGGATTTTTAATATTCGTTCAGTCTTGACACACTTTCAATTAGTAAGAGGTTGAATTGCTCAAGTACCCATTTAATAAATAGCAATTTGCCACGTTTAGCAAACCGCCATAAATTAAACATTTTATCGATAACTTTCACACAACGGCGATTATGTGAACTCTTGGAAAGTAAATGCAAACAGCCGTCCTTGGCATATGGACAACTTGTGCTCGATATGAGCTGATTCGAAACTAAAACATTGCAATTGAATGAGTTTATTCGTACCAAGTTTGAAATACGTTCATTTCATTTTGCTTTTCACAAAAAGTAAAAAATAAAAGAAATTGGCAAATTAATTACATTCGTTATAGATTTTCTCTTTCCTTTCTAATTCTATATTGGCTTGTGAAACGCGCGTTATTTCTCTTGATAGCACTTTAGTTAACGCTAAGAAAATACTTGTAACCACCAAATAAAATCAATTCGTAATATCAACTCATATGCAAAACAGGATGGCAAATTATTTGCTTAGACTGTAACATAGCATCTTTACACAGAAAAACCTCCCAATTTCTTTGTTTTTGCGACTATTGTACAAACACAGCTTACAAAAGCCCGCTTGCATAATGAACTGTCTTACTTAAAATAAATAGAGGCGGTAAACAAAACTTTACCAATTGTTAAATCAATGAATATTGTTTGTTAAAAACCGTCGAATAAAGATTATAAATCCCAATTTAAGTTGATTCTTTCTATTTCAGAAAGTAGAATGAGTGTATTGATTGAAATACTCAGAAAAAAATGTACATCAAATTAAACACTTTCTGCTCGTTAAAAAATATTGGGAAAAACTCCTAAAGTTTGACAAACTAATGAGATAAAGTTTGACAAAGTAATGAGACGAAATTATGCAGGAAGATTTTGCATTATCCGCAATATTTATTGACGTTGGCTTTGACTTTCGATGTGAGGATAAATAATATTTCAGTTTGGTTAAAATAAACAGCGACAAGCAAAAGTCTACTTTGCGAAACGTTCGGGATGTTCAATAAGCAAAAAAAAAAAAAAAAACAAAAAGGACGGCGAAACGTATGTGAATCCCTCAAACCAAATGGTATACTCGGAGAAAATGTCGAGATACATTTTAGCGACATTTTATACAGCTTATCGGCTGTTTTTGAAATTTTAAAAAGGTTTTGAAATACGAATACTGTATGCCTAAAATGTCCGCACGATTTGGCTGACTGGAAGCATAACAAAATTTGACTTTGAAAATCTTTTTAAGAGGACAAAATCCTTAACCAAGATGATATTACCGGTGAGGGTTCATACTGTATTACTGGAAGGTATCCCAAAAGGTTTATCAAAACTCAAGCCTCATTATCGAGTATTTGTAACAATCCAATATTTTCAAACTTCATTTTCATTTTTGGTTTTATAATGACGTTAAGCAAAGAAGTTGCGCGTTACAGGAAATATTTTTCAGAAGAGATTAAAATCTGGAAGTTTCTTCGTTCTACAAGCATTTATCTTTTTGTAAAATGTTTATGCTTTGTGTGCACTTAAAAAGCAGAGCAACAAATAATATTCATTATAAGATTTTATGCGATTCTTGACCGCAGTCACGCTGTCCAAAAGATTATATTAATAACTACAGCGATAACGTTGCTTAAAGCAATGTGAAACTTCCCACTGTGAAATCGTCTTATGCGGCAGAACACATATAAGACATGATTCTGCAAAGACACTACCACTGTTTTTCTTGTATCTGTAATCTCAATTTATCGCTATCGACTTTTTAGAGTTAGTGAGGCACACAAAAGACGTTTAAAAAAAATAAACGGCA
>JANCMA020139199.1:0-14286 GCA_024336925.2 Zoanthus solanderi
AACTTTTCAGAAATTTTGTGACACCCCATTTTTTTCGACCCCCCGTTTAAGTTAAATTTTTCAGAAATTCGTCACCAACCCCCCGTTTATTTTAACCCCCTGTTTATTTAGCACCTGAGAGTACACTACATAAATGGAAACTTCTCATAAATGAACTCTATATGTACAAAGATTAGGTTTTTCGTTCGGACCTTGAGCTGTCTGGTCAGCTGTCTCCCTTTCTCGTGAGGTACCCCTTATGTCTAATCAGGTACCGTTATAATGTCTGTAATTGTTTCGGTTAGGTGAAAATAAAACTTGCTGTGAAACTTGCATATTTAACAATATCACTGCTTTCTCTCGTGTTATATAAACGCTCAGAGGTTTGTTGATCATATGTTGTCGGCGGAAAAGTTATTTTTTATGAGTCATGAGTCAAGTTAAGAGTCAGTCAGCGGTTTTTCGCTTAAGGTTAGTGTTAGGGTTGGGGTGGCCTCTATATAGGGTTACCGGTGTTTTTTCCTCTAGTTAAATATTTTGATTCATGACTCATTAACTCAAGTGCAATGCTTGTGGGATGTGGCTATAAAGACGAACTCAAGTACAGATAGCACAATTGTGCAAGTAGCTAATCTGAAGCCACTATATTGGGCACTATGACCACGTTGGTAGCGGGCTTTACCCCTTAAAACTACAATAAAAAATAGTGAGCCTGATTGCCATGCTGATGAGGCCTAAAAAGGCCGAAAAAGCTGTCCATGGCTGCTAGCAATCAGGCTCACTATTTTTCAAGGTAGATTTAAGGGGTAAAGCCCGCTACCAACGTGGTCGTAGTGGCCAATATAGTCTTCAAATTAGTTACTGGCAGGTTTGTGCTATATATACTTGAACTCATTAACTCATTTGAACTTTAATCTCTTCTTGACGTAATTCCTTGCTCTTTAGTAAACTTTTGTCCTTTATCCCTTCAGTCTTTTGTAATGTGTGCGTATTATATACAGCAGAAAGTATATATTTGCTTCCTCGTTAACTTGGAGCAAATCGTAATTGAAGAAAACAATCCCAGTTTATCTTCTTACAAGTGATTAAATTTAATATCAATTTATTTTTGAGGTCATTCCCTTCTCTCCTACGTCATGTCAAGAAAAGAACTATCGCCCACCGAATTTTTTTCTCTTGCTAATGATATGTTTTTAGCAGGAGTAGATACGGTAAGAAAGCTTTGAAATGATTTTTTTTTTCAAGTAAAAAACGTTTTTGTTACTTTTAAGTTATATAAATAAACTAAGCTTTTACTAAAAATTGTTTATTTTGGTAGAATAGTTAAGCATTGGTTTGGGTGATATTATTCGCAATTACACACTGTAAAGCTAAGCTACTTTCACTTATAATTGACGTAAGTAATTTTCTTGCATGGTATAGTTGCATTTTGTAAATTTGAATGTTTATTTTATCAGGAAAGCTCTGCTAAACTAATAGTAATTTTGGTATGGACCAATAAAATTTGTCGTTTTGAAGTTTTTATTAACGTAGTGTATTTCTGATGCTTTACAAGCGAATGTTTCAAGTTGAGTTTATTTTGATTGCCCGAAGATTATCATGTCATAGACTGAATAATTTGGATTTTTTCTTGAAAGATAGCCAAATATAAGTAAAGTAGCGAATGGTATCTTTTTATGGTAGATGGTGATTTAATAACCAGTTGAAAGATTGAAACTTTTTAACTGTATACGTCTCTTTTTAATTGCGCTTCACTCAACATACAATAAATAGTTCGTTAAAAGTTCGTATTTTTTCGAGATATTTTTGCAAATGCAAACTAAGAGTAGAATAATGCTTTTAAATGTTGGAATGGTACACTTCTCTAGTTTTCTTCCTTTAATAAGAGATGACGGCTTTATCTCGTCGCTTATTCGTATTTCAAGTGTATATTTCGGAGAAATTTCGTTTTGAAAATGGTTGTACTGCAAAGAATGAAAAACTGTTTTTGTATCGTTTTCTGTGCAAATTTTATTCAACAGCTTTTTCATATTCCTACAAATTCTATATGCTTATAAACTTTCATATCGAACATCTCTTGACCTCTCATATATGTAGGCCTTTCAGTATATCCAACTGTGTTGATTTGCCTCTTGCCTCTTCTCTTGGAATTCCTGGAAAGCTCCTGTAATTTTAAATTTGTTTTCCAGGGCTATGAAAAAAAACAAACCCTGTGAAAGTATCGGACTCCTGATTGTACCTTTTGTATTTTGTATAGACTTCATTTTAGTTGCTGCTATTATGGCGGAAAATTCTTGATACTGTTTTGTTTTTGCCAATCTTGCAAAAATAAATTCTTTACTCTTGACGACTCCTCGAAAGGTCCTGGAGTTTTGTTTTTATCAGTCAGTAGGCACCATGGTACACCCAGTCAAACGTACGTTGAGTAAGCCTTGCCTTCGTTTTTAATGTTGTGTTCTCATATGGCAATTTAACTTCTCATAGTTTTTAGATCATAGCAATTCAAAAAAATATTTATTTCCAATCTGATCTGAAAACTAACCAACTATTTCAGACAGCGTACACGTCACAGTGGCTCCTTTACCATCTTGCAAGAAACCCAGATGTTCAAGAAAAACTTTTCCAAGAATTACAACCTTTGTTACAGAAAACGGGATTTTTGTCTGCAGATGATCATGTAAAGATTCCTTATCTGAAAGCCTGCATGAAAGAGTCTCAAAGGTATATTTTATGTTATATTTATTTTATTTACTTTCTTTTTAATGTCTGGGCCTAGCAGAAAGTGACATCGACGGTAGTGGTTGTTTTTTAGGCTCTGAATTTGTAATCGAATCAAATACTATTTTAGTACCTACCTGAAGAGCGGTTTTCTTTTTTTCTTTCATTATTCATAGTTTAGTCATACGCTGATTTATTTATGTATCGAATTTATTTTATTTTTTTTTCTTCACTTATTATTTGTTTTCTTTCTTTTGTTTTTAGAAGTTTCTTTTTTTTTTGTTTTTTTCCCTGTATATTTTTTCTACAATTGTAATTAGAAATATTTTATAATCTCGTTTTCAGGGCTTTTCCCTTTTTTTTTCACCCACCAAATAAACCTGGGAACGAAGCTGTGTGAATTTTTGGTCTTTATTTCCATGCATTCGTTTCTTCTTCCGTTTTGGTTTTATTTGCTTCAAATTATATTTCTGTTTATTTTTCGTGTGTTTCCATCAGTTGTTTTATTTTAGAAACTAGTTGCTTTCAATATTCTTTTTTAATATTTACATAAATTGCTCAGATAGATCTCGTTTTCCCATAGAATGTCACCACTCCTTACGAATCTCTTCAGGAGACTACAGAAAGATATGGTTTTATGCGGCTATGAAATTCCATCTGGGGTAAGGAACTAAAAATGTAGTTTAAAAAACTATTCTGTTTAGTAGCTTCAGTAATAATATCTCTCTAAATTGTGCAAAAAGAGACACTGAACCAAAAGTAAGAAGCAAGTTATTTAGTGCCATTGAAAATCCGGTTTTATAAGACTACCAAAAAGCATGAGTAGGCGCCGGCTATGAAGAGGGTCGTAAAGGTATTAGTTTATACTACAGTGAATTAAATGTAAGCCTTATAAAAAATTGGAGACATCGCAAAATACCTTCAGTTTTCCTTTTCCCTTTATTACCATCGCAATCCCCGTCACAGTTCTAACTTTTAACTAGCTTTTTTTTCTTGTAAAAAGCACCAACTTTACTTTTTACATAATGGATGGCATCAGTCATTGATGATGTGTAAGAGTTAATTGAATTCGCTCACTCACTGGTTCACTCAGTCGGATGTAAACTTTAAATCGCGCGATTTACGTATGCATTAAATAATAAGTTTAGAAGAAATTTCTTTTTTTATTTCTACAACCGGGCTAAAACTGACGGCAATTCGCCTCCCTAGCTGATGTTCGAAGCCGATGCTCTAACCCCTAGGCTATGTCGAATTATTTACAGACAATAAATTTTGTCAAAACTTAATGGTTAGTTATGTGATTTGTGTTTGTGAGCAATATTTTGACGTCTCAACGTTCTAACTGGAAAAAACGTGTGCTACATCTCTAACAAAATAAAGAGAACCATAGGCATCCTTTCAAAGATACGTCATTATATATGTTACTCTTGAAGTTACTGTACCCTTTTCTCAGCTATGATGTAGCTATTTGGGAAAACAACCACCCTCATAACATAAAACCACTCTTCACATTGCAAAAACGTTTTATTAGAATAATTACTTTTTCGAACTTTGATGATCAGCCTTCTAGTCCACTGTTTAGACAAACATGTATCCTCTAGCTTATCAAGTAACTTATCAAGTTAGTATATTTATATTTTAATTTAACAACAAACCGCTCCCTTCAGTTTTTGATGATTACTTTATTTTATACCGTCAAGTTCACAGTTATAACACCAGAATGGCCTCCAAGTCTTTTTATGCACTTCCAAGTATATGAGCTAATTATGGAAAATTTAATATTTATTTAGCTTTTCTGGACTTAAATTGTGGAACTCAATCGCGCCAGAACTTAAACATCTATCCTGCGGGGCTTTTAATACCAGACTAAAATCCAATATAATATCTAACAACTAGAATTGCTATAAAGCTTTTAATTGCTATTATAATAAAGCTTTTAATTTCTTTAAGCCTTGTGAAACCAAACGAACTCTGATTGATTAGTATGCATGTATGCATGTAATTGCTTGTTTTTAGTCCGGTTTAGTGTAGTTTCTATAATTTTATCTTCTTTGTTATTTCTACCATTGTAGTTACAATTTTTGCTTTTGTTTTTTTGACTATCAAGTAGCGATCAGAGTTATTTTAAACATACAATAATACTGGCTCCTTGGCCGTTTAGCTTTAATGGTTATTCCAGAAAGCCAGCATCGCCATCTTTTTTTAACCCCACTGTTATATGTAGGGTGAATAAAGCTTGTTGTTATTATTGCTCTCAGTGGGGAAAAGTTGTTCGCCACCAACAGGAACAGATAATTCAATTGGTGCAATGTAAAAATTCTGTTGTAAAACATATTTGTTTGTGAGGTGGCTCACAGGGCTTTGATTTGATTTTTGAATAATAATTCAAGACGAAGTGTTTTTTTCACAGCTTTTGAATAGAATCTAAAAAAAAGCCTAATTACTGCTGCACGCAGCGTAGCTCAGTGGTCAGGGTACTGGATTTGCACGCGGATATTCCGGGTTCAAATCCCATTCTGACCATTGTCTGGATTTGTCTTTGGTGATCCATGTCATGTCCACCACGCTTTGTACATAGCCAACTGGTTTGCCTCCTACCAGTTGGGGTTTTTAATAGTGTCATGCATGTATGTGAAATAAGCTTCACAGCTACTCTAAAATCCGAGTATAAACATTCATATATTATTATATATTACGCGTGGTTACTTTTCTCCATTTATAGACTGAAGTCCGTTATAGTAGCTTCGCTGCTTGTAGAAGCGATAAATACTTTAAAGAAGCTGACAAATTCATACCCGAGCGATGGTTGAGAAGTGAAGCAGCTGAAAAGATAAACCCATTCGTAATGCTGACCTTCGGCCATGGACCACGCAGTTGCATAGGTATGTGTTTCGGTATTCCGAAGTACTGCTAAATTATTGGTTTAATATCACAAATCGAATAGTCCCCTACTTGTGTTTAAATAGGTTTTGAATCACTGAACGACTGAATGACTGCTGATTAACGGAAAGAATGATTATGATATTTACGATTTAGGTCACATTGCTAGTTTGTTTTTCATTATCGTATGGTAACTAATTTCAGAAATACAACTAATTTAATTATTAACTTGTTTACTGTATCAGTTGTTTGGAAACAGTAAGAAACATTTTGTAAAGTTCGTGGCTAAAAACAATGCTCCAAAATGGGTAGAAACAACTCGAAACAAAACCCCAGAGCAAGAACATTCGAGCGCTGATTAAGTTTTACTAGATTCCAAAAGGAACAAAAAGAATCATGCTCCTTCATTGAATAGCAAAGCAAAGAAATTAAAAAAATTAATGCTTTAACAATTAAAATTTAAGTCTGATTTACCAAGTCAATAATGCACACAAACCCTCTACCTTCTCGAACGTCATCTTTAAACAAAGAATATTTTATAATGGGGTTATTTTCGGAAAACGTCGAATAAACTTAATAGATCCGATTATTTAGGTTTCAGTCTCCCCTCGGAAATGAGTTTTGGGGTATTCTTTCCAAACACAACCATTCATCGCAAAAGCGCCTGAATGAATGGGCTAGCTAACAGTTATAATCCAATGTTTTCTTAGCGGAATAAAATAATTCTTCTCAAAAACGTCTCTGGGGTGTGAAAGTTTTTAAATTGAGGCTAGGGCTCTAAATCGCCAGTTAAATAGGTAAGTCACTTGGAAGTTTTACTTAGAAGCAGTTAAAGTATTTAGTTAAAGCATTTAGTCCAAAATCGAAATACTGGCAATCCTGATTGCATGGAAAGTGGGAACCTGAACCATATTGAAGGAAAACAGGAATTCCAATCAGACTAAAGATTGCATTCGCTAGCTACTAACGAGACAGCAATACATTTAACTGTTTTAACTAGTAGTTTAATTGTACACTTAGTTACATTTAAAATTAAGAATTCATCAGTAAAAATCTGCATAAAATATCTGTAGAGGCAGTCATACGAAACAATTGCTTCCCGCACTATCAAGAAGTACACAAAATTTTGCCACCTCAGAACCTGCGCATGCGTACTCACTTTTCCAACGTGTTTCATTGTGTAATACAACGGTTGATTATGGTTTCTTAATACAATATGTGACTGTTGTAATTGGAGCTAACTGATGAAATATAAAAATTATTATCTGATTCAAACGAAATATGACATGACATAGTTTCGTATTTATGAAATATAAGAATTATCTACTTCAAACGAGGTATGGCATAACATACTTTTGTACCTGTATTACACATCTCTGTAGTATCTCCATAATTGGCTGTTGCATTTGTTGTATTAAAAGACGATATTGCGTGTTGCTTTTTAACTTAAAAATTTGATGCATTGATATTTCAGGCAAGCGTTTAGCTGAAGCTGAAATGATTTCACTCTTCTCCAAGGTACGCGTTTCGTATTCTTACTCTCGCACATCGCGCTACACAAATGGAATTCTGCTTTCTATCAGGAGCCCATAACAGAGGGTACAACTCCCATACTGAGCCTATGTCACAGCATTTTCAGAAATCAATTTATATTTAGATCACTTTTCGCTGCAAAGATAGTTGTGTGCTTCCGGTGCTTTGAAGTGTGATGCAGTAATACCCCACATATAAGAGCCTGGGTTTAGAGATCCTGTTAGGCTAAAATTTTCATTTTAATCCCCCTCCACGCAAGAACCAATGAAGGCTAAGAGTTTTAGTCAGGTTCTTATCAGTGGGGTTGCTGTATATGAACGTATATAGAGAGAAAGTGCTGAATTAAGATGATCATCTACTTAAATGTATAACTTGACATAACTTTTTTTCTTTCTTTCAAGCTTAAATACAGTGTTGTATGTCTATTGTGCTTGCCATTCAAATGATTCCCTAAGTATTTGCAAGTATAATGAAAATACCAGGGGCTAGAGCTATACAATTTTTGATTTATTCATTTCTCCTCATTGCTTGACTTTGCTATGAATTCGGTACCAACGTGAGCGTTTCTTTTTATGTTTTGTTGAGCACTGAACAGACTATAGGCATTGCTGTATGGTACAAATAAATGACTTATATTGTATTATGAGATGATAATGTATATGTAGTAGATTCAGATAAAATTCATACGAAAATATAAGAACCTCTTCTAAGAACCTTGGTCGCCTGAATCTGCTTTAAGTACCATTTGTATGAATTTAGGTTCTTATATGTGGGCTATTGCTGTACATGGAAGAGGAAAAAAATGGCGGCCCTTTGCTGTTCTTTCAATGACATTTTAGTCTGTAGTACTTCCGGAATTTGGATCGATTCTTTATTGACATTGATATTGTGTCTGAAACGCGATTGAAACCTTTGGCTTTTATTATATCTTAATTATCGTTAAGATGTATTTGAATTTTTGAAAAACGACTACAAAAATTGTTAGATTCATCTTCGCCGCCATATCTTGTTTATAGCCATATCCCACAAGCATTGCGCTTTTACCATTACTTATCTTCTTTTTATAAACCTGGTAGTAATAGTAACAATGGGTAGTAATGATAACAATGTGTATTAATAATAACAATGAAATTAAAAATGATGACAATATACCGACTATGAAATTGAAGCCACTATTGATTTATTAGAAAACGACGTACAAAACGATAGCAAACATAAAAAGTCGACCAATGTGGTCGAAGATGGTGAAGAAGGACTATTGACAAATTCAGTTGAAACTGTGTCCTGGACGTCTCAAGAAGAGATGTCTTTATCATCAGAATTCACAGAACGTTTGTTTCCTGACGTTGTATCCAAAGAAACTTATTCTAATACGTTAACCAGAGGTCGGAGACGTAGCCGTTCGCGCTCACGATCTCCGAAAAGGAAAAATAGTTCTGATAGGAAGTACATAGTTAATTTAGCTCAAAAAGGAATGTGATCTTCTTCTTCAATTGTGGTACAATTTGTAGCTGCGGCGTGACTATACTTTTTAATCCACTGTTTAATCCCAAAATTTTATACCTACTGAGATTTTCCTATGAAAATTCATTGAGAAAATTCAGTTCGCAATTTGTTTAGTCAACAGAAAGGCGAAACGATTTCCTCACGTGAGAAAAGCGTTTCGTCAAATCACAAAGGACCCTCAAGGCGAATTGTCTCTATTGTCTCTGTTCACAAAATAATTTCAGTGTAATCGAGCTTTTTATAGTTTTATCTCAAATTTTTCAAGAGCTTAGAAGAATTTAATCAACCCCCTAGGATGGTTGAAGTAGATTTGTGTCGCTAGACAGACTTATCGACAAGTTTATCGAGGAGAAAAAAACAAAAACACTCTTTCTAAAACACGAAGAGATGTTAGTTTGCTGACCGAGTTTCTGACAACCAAAAGTTGAGGAAATGCCACCAGATGAGCTAATTTTTTGTAGCTTTTAGAAGAAAAGATGGCAAAGATTTCTAGCCTTCAAGCCTGAAAGAGCTAATTTGCAGTTTTAACCGGCAGTTGCAAGCCAGCAAGTATATTTGACAGCCGATGATAGCCCACCGACACAATGACAAACTCGTGACTTTGTTAAGATATTTGCTAATCGTTAGTATTGGACACATTTTAGCTAATGCGGAGAACTTTCATTTTTTGATTCAGAATGTTTGAGTTAACCCGTTAATGAGTTAACCCGTTAAGCCTTATTATTAACATAGTACCGGTTGATAGTTTATTTTTGTGAATTCAGTGATTTTTTTTTTCTAAAGAAAGTGAATCAGTTTAAAGGCGAATAAATAAAAGCAATAAAATCTCACTATGTATAAAATAAATATATTACAGAATAAAAAGCACTTTGTACGGGATTTTTCGCAAAATCCGATAAGCGCGCGTATTCCATGAAGTAATCTCTATCTCAGTTAGCATAGTTTAGATTTATTTGTTAACTGTCAACTCGACAGATTTTTTAATCTCAAAATTCTTAAATCTGTGTAACTTCGAAATTTAATTTTTGAAATTTAATAATTCCTTTTTAAAGGATGCTAGTTTTTGTATTTTGCAGGTCTGATGAAAACTAGTTTTCTACCTTATTTTATAAACAAATGATCGAACTATCCTGCTATGAAGATTTAAAATCTACTCTGGTTTTCTTTTATTCTAACCTTTTTACTAAAGGACCAACCGATTCAGCAATTCAGACGATTTGCTCCAGAATGTGTCGAAAAGCCGGTAACTTGTGATAAGACATTGTTAGATAAAGAAATTACTTGAGACGATTTAACTAATGCGCTCAAATCCCTATTAACTTTCCTGGTTCTGACGGTCTTACTGTGGAATTTTATTCTTATTTCTGGGATTTTTTTGGATCCAAGCTTGTTTTAGTTTTTAATTTTAGCTTTTGTTTAGGCTTGCTTCCTGATGCACAATCGACAATGCATCTTCAGATTGATACACAAAAAAACTGGTGAAAGAGATCTCGAGAATTTGTGACCAATGTCATTATTTAATGTCGATATTAAGTTGGTATAAGTCTCCTTCGTCATGCAGAGCTCCTCCCCACTAACGGCTGCTCACTCGAGCTCTACATTCCTTTCCCTTTGTTACTGAGAACTAATAAAATGCATGTTGCGCCAATCAAATTTCTCGTTACATCTGCCGCCAAAAACATAACAAGACCGAAATGAATGACGGTAGACACACGCAAAGAAAAGAAAAAAAGTACGTGAACTGACGATAGGGTGTCTAAAATGGATGTAACTCCAAGTTATTGAATAGTTTATACAAACTGTTTTATCTTATAGTTATAAACACGGCTTTCGACATTGAGTAACTGCTTACTAGAACTTAAAAGATGCGGTACGAGTATGCATACATTATCCCATTAAATTCAGTTTAAAAGCAGATGCAAAAAAATCTCAAAAATCGTTGAAGAAATGGTTGAGAAAAAAATATTCGCAGGGACGGTGAAGAAATGACAACTTTTAAATTATGTTTGAATTTATTCCTGAAGACCTAGTTTACTTAAACGGCAATTCCGAGAAAGAAAATTCAATTTTGCCCTCAAGTCATCGGCGAGTTTGTTATCAGCGAAATTTCCAAAAGCTCGATCACTAAGACATAAATGATTAGTAAAAATTAACAACTTTCAGCAACATGAAAACAAGCGGAAATTTTAATTTTTGATGTTAACAACATACCTAGCGAGCTTGGTAGAAAAACTTTTTTTGTCTCTTGTTTATTTAAGAACATGTTAAACATCGTTAAATTTAAATAAGACGGCGAAGACGAATCAAGCAATTTTAGTTCTTTTTCGGAAATGAACCAACGACTTATCAAAGGAAACAACATCCCAATTGACTCGCCGAAAATTATTGACAGTTTAACTTCACATCAATTTCAATTTCACATCAAGATATATTGAATCGAATGGTAATGAATTAACCATGCAGAAAGCCGTTCAGATATTTTCCACAGCGAACCTCCACTTTGACTGTTTGAACAGTTAGTAGTAACAAAAAAATTCCATTCGAGGACTTTCTTTTTTGATAAAATCATTCAATCGTTTGTTGGTAAATTTATCAAGAGATGATAATTGTTTACATGTTCACCAAAACACAATTTAATTGCTATCCGTTGCGTTGACGTTTATGTTGCTGATGTTTTTGTTTTCAAGTAACAAGAGGGACTAGGACTAGGTTTCCAGAAAATGGAAGCCTGCTCCTTATTGGTCAGTTTGAGGAAAGGAATGCAGAGCTAGAGTGAGCAGCCGTTAGTGGAGAGTGACGCGTTGCGTGCATGACGACTCAGGTAGAGGCTGCGAGGGAGACTAAGTTGATATGTTCTAAGTTTTAAATGGACGTGTAAGAGTTTTTCTTTTTTTTGCTTGGTTCTTACTTTGGGCGTGCTGATAAACCGGTTTGCTTAAAGTAGGTAAACATAATGAAAGTACTTGGTGTGTATTTTGGCGATAATGCAAATAATGCTAGTTGTGGTAAACGAGTGCTTGATTTTAAAAGAGTAACCAATTCATGGCTGCGACGTGACTTAACTTTTAAAGGACGGATCATGATTGCTAACACTTAAATTGGATTGCCAAAATGTTATTATATCGCAAAAATTCTAATCCGTCCAAGTTCAAATTTAGATAAAATTAGGAAAATTCTCGTCAATTTTGTTTGACATGGGAAAGCGCATCTCGCTAATCAAAAAGTTTGTTGCTTACGTTTTAAGCAAGGAGGACTTATTAATCTCCCCGATTTTAATGTCAAGGTTACTGCTCTTCATCTATCATATTTAAAAGATTTTGGCGATACTATTGGGTTTTTAACTTAAGATGTTTCTTAGGTCAGTATCTAAAGAACTTTATACCACTTCAGCCCTTTTTCCAGGGCAATATGTACCCAACTGCTCCTGTTTTCAATCTTTTATGGTTAACGAAATTCTAAATTCGATTTAACGCAATGCGCTTTCAAATGTAACCGTCAAATATATCTATATTACCTTACAATGTAGTACAGAAACTAATTTTTTTTCAATAACGATTTACAATAAACTTGGTCCAAAATTTTTGATAGTTTCTGTCAAAACCGCAAATATGAGCATCATGGTTAATCGTTCATCGCGCTATCAAACCTGTTGTTAAATTATGTGCTTTGCAAGTTCCATAATTAAAATTCGTCAGTGTGTAGCTTTTGTGGAATGACTGAAACCCTTGAACACTTGTTCTTATTTTGTCCTCGAAGTAAAATCATTTGGTTTTTGGCATGTAATATTATTCTAAATCGTTATTTGGAAAAAGTTTTTCATACAAACTTTGGTCTTCTTTCTCCCCTTTTCTAAGTGTAAATATGACATCAGTTCTTGGTTTGTGAAGACAGTTAATTATCAATTATGAATACACCGAAACTTATCGGTTCATGACAATGATTATAGTAGTACTGATGAAGTTATCACTAGCATTCGACAAGAAATTTATGCTCTCATTGATGTAGATAAAATTCCGTTTGGTGACTCAGCTGCATCTATTTGGAGTAGGTTTACTACTTACGCTAAAATACATCTAAGCTAAAATAAATCATTTTTTCCCGAAAATCCCCAAGCCGTTACAGGTTTTGCCGAATAACGAAAAACAGTCTGCGGTTTAGCTAGTAGGTTTCTACTAGTGTGATTGGTCAGAAATAACATTTCTGACATATCTGAGGTGTACACGGTTTTCCCCGTCTCACTGTAATCCCCTTAGAAATATCATAAACAAATATAAGAAATTATCATAATGTCCTGATATTTTAATAATATCAAAGTATCATGATAATAGTTAAATATCAAACCTCACGGCCTGAATATCATAACTCAAAATATCAAATAATAATATTTTGATATTAGGTGATGATATTTTAATGATATCATGATACTATCAAAATATTATGAAATATCAAAATATTAATATTTTTGATATTCTGTAATTCCGCAACTTAGAGCTTTTTAAGGTGACCAATATCAATAAGTCTTCGCCTTCTTTTGAGTTCCCTTGTTTTTTAAAAACAATTCTTTATTTAAAATAAGTTTTGTATATTGCTGGTTTTCACGTGACGTCATGGCGGCCGTGTTGTTGTACTCCTAACATGAGAATTTTGATTATTTCTATAGTTTAGGACACCAACATAGCCGGTATGTCTATTGTTTTTTTGTGTTTCTTGTGATTATGTGAAAACCGAGAATAGGCAAAATCATTAAACTAAACCTGAAAACTGTTTTGCCAAACTTGAAACTATAAATTCGGGTACTTTTTCAAGTTTAAATAACAAGTGAATTCTCGAACACTGTCACCTTTTTGTGTAAGAAAAAGAATAAGCTCCGATCTGGGGAAAACAAAGACCCGCCCCGCTTCGTCTAAGTTTTTAAGCTGGACAAAATTATCAACTTTTCTTTCATTGTGGCTAATTTAACCAAGTCTAGCTCAGGCTCAGCGGTTGCCCTTCTCTAAGCTGATACCTTACCACGGCCTTGGTTTTGTTGTCAAGTTTTTAAGAACAAAGTTTTATCATTCTGTGAAGTGCAGTTCCATTTTGTTTTGTTTTTTTCTTTTTTGATGATTTAAGGGTAGCCGTGGAGGCCCACAGCTCTTTTTTTACGGGTGTTACTAAAGTACGGACTGCAGACAGCGGATCTGCGGAACATTGTTAACAGTAATAAAACATAAAAGTAAATAAATAAAAACAAATACACCAGTGGCTGAATCATTCAGCTAGTTGAAAGAAAAACTGTATTGCAAAATATTGCAGTTATTTAGCTATTGAGTAAGTAACTTGGGAAGTGTTTTAACTGTAACAAATTTGAAGTTATGGAAACCTCAAAACTTATTAACTTTCGTTCTAAACAATCTACAGTCACAAAACTTGGTACAAAGTCACGTGTTATCGAGTTGTTAACTTCTGTGCGAAACATCACGTGACCCGTTGTTATAGGAATTTGAAAGGTCGCGTTTAGCCGTAGCTTCCAAACTGTAAGGAGTTAGACCAAACCTTTTTCAATAATGAAGTTCATAATATAATAATAATCGTTTATTAATACTCTCTTGCAGTTAAAACTGAATTAATGAGCTATATACAATTTAAATTCTATTTACAATTAATAACAAATCGGGATGTAAATTTTTA
>JANCMA020139304.1:0-14282 GCA_024336925.2 Zoanthus solanderi
CTAGAAAAATCACCATCCTATCCAACCTTTAAACTATCGAACGCACTTCACTAATCTATGATTACTACTAGTTTTTAAAAAAATTGGTAAATTCAAATTTTTAGCTTACTTGGACTGCTCATATTCGGCTTTTCGGAGAGGGTCCTGGGGTCTAGATCTAATTGATCATGCGCAAAGCCCGGCTAAATTTCAAAATGGCGTGCTAAACGCGCCAAGATATTCGAATCGTTTAGAGCTTATGTGGATTGGATCAGGATTTCAATTAGATTTTGGCATTACCACATATGTTATTATCTCTAATTTTATAGATAAGCAGCGAAAGTAAAAGAGCTTTTGATCAATCTTGTCGAGGACAGTAAGTTTGCAATATTTAAGAAAGCCGACATGAAGCGTGAGTGCACTCCTAACAGTACTTTGCCGCTTATTCCTTTCTGCAATGCAACGATCGAGTGCCTAGAAAGACCTACAGCAGCTGAAGATTCAGACTCGCGTATCTCTGGTAAGGTGTTTCATGGAGGAAAATTATCATGGCTTGCTCGCGGTTCGTCTCTTGAAGTTGTGAATACCGATACTGGCTTCAGACGAGCAGCTTGGAGGTTTGGTTGGAACACAAGCGGTTCACGGCCAGTGTGTATTACTTCTGTGACAGAGTGCCTTATGGAAGATAGCGTAAAACTGGTGGTTGGTTTGAAGGATTCTTCGAGTTCTTCGCCTGGCATGATCTGCCTGTTTGATCCTTTTTTGTCGCGAGTTATCAAGGCCATTGAAATACCTTACCCAGTGACAGTTGTTGAGACCATTACCAGTTCAGGGGGAGCTGGAGCGCCTCCACATCCCCTCAGGTATAATGAGTGTTTAATTGAAACAGACAGAGTTTTTTTATAACCACTTTTGTTATCATTTCATATTTTGCCCAATAAGTATAACAAATCATAAGGACTGAACAAATAATAAGGATAGCAAGTGTGGTTCAAACGAGTGTTGAATGGCTCTTTATGTTGTTATCCTTCTATCTCATCAGCTTTGTGAAGTTCTCTTGTTAAATCACATAAAACAACTTATAGTAAAATTTTTGTATTGGGGCGTACTTAATTATGCAGACAGGTTTTGCATAAAAATCTGACCTATTTTCTAACCCTAACCCAGCAGGACCCAGTACGCCCCAATACGGAAATTATCCCCAATTGACAAAAATGTTCACCAGAAAATACCATTGTGTTTTACTTTAGGCTGATAGATATTTTGTCTGGCTTGCACCATTGCATGCATGTTTTTTTTTTAGTGTCAAATTAGTTTGCATTCATTACAGCCTTCATGAAATGAATAATAAAACACTGAAAATGTGATGAGAGTAAATTATTAAATGTCACCTGTGATGAAGTATTTAAAGTCATGGCAGAATTATAAGTTCTAAGTATTTAATGTTGCTAATTGAAATTATTAAATAAATATTTTCGAGTCAAACACTCAATATTCTGATAGAGGCTAGCAAGGTCATCATGAAATTTGGACTAGTTAGGCTTTGTGAATTGTAAAACATGTATGTGTATGTCAGTGAGTTAGTAAAAATGTGTAATTTGCACAACTTACAGGATAATTGGTGGAGATAAGAGGAAAAAACATCTTTCATTATCAAAACACTTAAAGAAAAAAATAGTTAAATAAAAAGTGCCATTTACTTTTATTTAGGTGTCAAGTCATTTCTGACCAAAGGCCTACTAATTAGGGACACCATGTTTACCATATTTTTTCTGAGATGGATGGAGACCTTTTACACAACACACAGACACTCCCAAATATAGAAGTCTCTGTGGGCCAACAGTTTAATGTTCCTCTCTGAGAAGACACAGAAGTCTAATTTGTCATATGCAGTAATAAGAACAAAGTTAGCACCTTCTCAATTATTTTAAGACCCTGAGTGTTGGCCCAGCCAAGAATCTCATCCAAGATTCCTGCACAATAGACTGGTGGCTTACCAACTAGGCTAATCAAGTGCATAGTTGTTTGTTTGCTTATTATTAAATGAACTATTTGCTCTTCTATAGTGCATTTTTGAAGCTGTTCTTTGGTATAGTAGCTGTTGGAACTGAGATGGGACACACTTATCTTGTGGATCTGAGAATTGATGATGAAGCAGAACAATTTGATGAGTGGAATCCAAGTCACATTGAGTTCATAAGTGAAGACAATGTTGCTATGCAGAGAATTGCTGCACAAGAACGTGGTTCTCATCTTGCCATTGAACTTGGAGGTAAAGTAATTTTGCTCAATGTAAAGGAAACAAAAAGGAACAATTTTAAACTAGCTTATTTTGAAATAACACAAAAAGAAAATTAATAATAAAACCTTTAACATATTATTATACGTAGCAGGGTGACATGGTTTGCAAAGTAAGACTCTAACTTGTTACCACAAGGTCAAAGTTCTATCCCCAGCTCAACCAAGATTTTTACACTTGTGTAACCTTCTTCTACACCCAAAGCTGGATCAGTTATTACGTCAGTAATGGTTAGTGTGCTGTCTTGGAAGAGTTGCATTCTCTCATCTGGTTAACACTACAGACACAGGAGATAATTATAAGCACTGGTCCTATAAGCCACTTGGCTTGTAAAGAATTTATTTAGCATGCAGCACTATCCACACTCTACAGTGCATAATTGATAGACTCACTAAATTTAATCTTCAAGAGGCTTTCAGAATATACTATCAAAAACACTGTAAAAATTAAAAACTCATAGTTTCAACACTGTTATCTGGATAAAAATGCATTCTACAGTGTTTCTTATAGCCAGGGTCACAATTAGATAAGATACCAAGTTTAATGGGTCTGTCTTAAACAAAAATTGAGTGACGGTCTCCTAAAATCATGAAAAACTTTCATTTAGAATGAATGGGAAGCAAAAAAGGGCATGGTCGACTAATTTCATATTGTCTTAATTATAAACTTAAGGTATTGGAAGTTCAGAGCTAAAATCTTGGGATTTCTTTTTTAGAAATTTTTTTAACAAAATCTGAGATGGTCAGGTGGGAGGCACTGTTTGAGTTGGCATGGAATGACCCTTTAGCCAGTTTACCAAACAGTAGCTGTTTTGGTATCCTAGAGTCCTCCATTCAGCATACATGATTGAACTACCTCAGGCACTCTTTTAGGCATGCCAAGTCAATTTTGAAGCCTTTCAATTCTGCTGAAATTAGTGTAGACCTACATTCAGGAGCCTGATGCTTGGATATTTGGTGTCAGAAGTTGTTCTAACATTCCAGGAGTCTGGCTTCATCTGCTTCATAAAATTGTGGGCCTGTCTGGGTAATTCAAAGCCATAGGTTCTTTTCAGAACCTTTCCTTGCAGTAACACTGCACAGGCATGGGTCACTGATGTGTTGCTGTTGTCAGGGCTCGAAATTAACTTTTTTAGTCAGGCACCTAAAAGTTTTGGTTGCCAGATCTTAACTTTTAGTCACCATTTTTTTTCATGGATGGTTTTTCTTCGCTGTATTTTTCTGATGACCACATAATGTACTTTCGTAATCTTCGTCATAGTCCTACGTTTACGTACAAATAAGCATCTAAGATGGGCTTGTAAAACATTAGCATTACAAAGTAAATAGTCAATGTGAAAGCAGCTTCAGTCACGTTTCCTGTGTTTCCTCCACTTTAATGATGTTTCCATGTAACATCTAATTAAAAGCTTATTTTATAAATAAAAATATAAAAACCTGAACATAAAGGACCATTTACAATCCCATGTACAATTGGAATTATACAGTCAAGCAATTTCTGTTTGCAGTGGATTTTAACACCACAGGATAACTTGCTGGTTTGCAATTGATGTCTGGTATCAGGCTTGTTCCAAGGTCGTCCTTTGCCAGCTTACTAAAATCCACTTTATCCGCCTGAACGGCCCACAGCAAGCTCGGATCGTTGATCAGTTTCTAAATTGTTTGCATTTAGCAAAGTATGCAATGAATTTAAAGCATCTTTTGAGCTAAATTTTGATGAGATATTCATGATTTGACCAGGGATCAGATCTTGAGTCAACTTCACACTTTGTTGATTGCACATGTTGTTAGTGAGCCCGCACTGCTTTTATTAAAGAAGCTGCTGAATCAAACATGGCACTTGATTATGAAACGTGGCAATCGAAAAGTTGTTGGTAATTGTTTTATTATATCTGTTTGCATAGATCAAGCATTTTATCCAAAAGGACGATTAATTTACCTTTGAGATTAAAAGGTTGGAGAAAAAAAGGTGAAGGTGAGTCGCCCACTGGCGACTAGCTCAAAAAATCTAGTTGCCAACGTGTTATTTCTGGTCACATTGGCGACCAGTGCGTCGTAATTTCAAGCCCTTGTTGTTGTTTAAGAGTCTGTAGCAGGTAGAAATGTTCATGATCAGAGGGTGCAAACCTCCAACCACTATTAAGTAGGTGACCTGCTTCCATACTTGCATTCCTCAAGTGTAGTAGTTGGGAGTGGACACATATCACCATACATTTACACTGGAGGTAATCAAAGGGGTTGAGGAAGTTGGTGGGCTGTCCCAAGCAGGGACTGACTCAGAGTGCATACCACTTTTAGGGCCGGATTGCCCTCATCTGCCTATTATGGTATGTCCAGCACACTTTTTTTAATCAACCATTGGCCTTAGATTGTCAGATTGTGTTAAAAGTGCATGCCATGGCTCATCCACTTAAGAGGGCAACAATATCCATGTTTTCCTTGACACTCTTAAAGTACAGGCACGTGGAGCCTTGGGTTTCATTGGTATGTCTGTGAAGTATTATTCTAATTATATAATTCTTATGTTTCTCGTTCAATTAAGAACTTTAGTTTTTTTAATGAAATGGATGACAAATTATTGTATTTTTGCAGGTCAATGTCATGGTATAGGGACATTTGCTTATGTAAGCTCAGAATACAAGGAATTAAAGTCACTTTCGTCAGGTATTTTTCTCAATTATTGATTAACAATGATAATTGATAGCTATAATCATGGTAAATATTATACTTAATCTCATAACACATGAAGTAGTTGCAGGGCTTGCCATTTGAAGATTGTTTGGCAAGTGACAAAAAGCTCACCTAAACTAATTGAGTGTTATAAGGGGTTAAAAGAAACCTGTGCAAGGACAATGCATCACTGCCGTTGCCAGTGTTACTTGGATTTTTTTTCCAATTTCAAGTAGTTTCACTCACAATCAACTGTATATATAGTGTTATGATGAAATACTCGGTAACAATGCAATATATATATACTGAACATACTGCTTCCTCTTTCAAATGCAAACATCCAGCATTTGAAATCCTGAGTCCCCACCATGCTTCACAACCTAAAACACTTTCAGTAACACCACTTTGCACAGTGGCTGGAAAAGATTGAATTTGATCCCTATCCTCTGTTACAAACCCTGCAAGGGAATCTTCCAGACTGTATTTTCTTGCATTCCCATGACCATAACTTTTGTCTTTTGCATGTTTATTCTCACTCCTCTTTTTCCTTTCTCTCTCTTCCATCTGTTAAATTTCTCCACCACATGCTCTTTTGTTCGTGTAGTCAGTACCAGGTCGTCAGCATCGAGTAGATCCCAACCCTCCTTTTTTCTACATTTCTCTAGTGGTGGCCTCCCCTATTACTACCAGGAACAGCAAGAGGATCAGGATAGATCACTGGTGTACCCCTACTTCAATGTCAAACCTGAGGCACCTTGTTACAACCTGATAGCATACCCCATGATAAAGTACCAGAACCACCCTTACTAACTTTTCTGGAATTCCCTGTCTCCTCAATGCCTATTCTATAACTCTTCTTGGCACCCTGTCGAAAGCCTTTTTCAGGTAGATACAAATATATAAGTTCTTGTTTTTTCTTCTGTACTTTTCTTGTAACTACCTTAGAATGAAAATGGCATCTGCTGTCAATTTACCTGCTTTGAATCAAATTGGCTTGTGTCTATCTTCACCAACTCCCTCAACCTCCTTTCTACAATTCTTTCAAACAGCTATATAGTTTGCTCCAGCAGCTGTATTCCCTTGTAGTTGTCACATCTAAAAGCATCACCTTTACCCTGTGTATATTGGCAAAGTCAAATTCCTACTCCAGTCTTCTGGTATTGTCTCACTTTCCATGACATCCGAACAGGATTTCATCACTTCATCCAATCCTGTGTACATGTCTTACCTGTCACCCTCAGCATCTCACAAATTAACCATACAGGGCCAGCATCCTTGCCATCTTTCAAACTTTTTAGTGCTGATGCCACTTCCTCCATTGATATCTTCAGCACTCGACTTTCCATTGGTAAATATTCCTCTACTTCATCTCCATTTTCCCTATTTAGAAGCTCCTGAAAATACTCTCTCTGGACACCTGTTCCTCACACCTTTATGGTCCTCGCTCACAAGTATCTGTCCACTTGAGTCTCTTACAACCCTAGCTCCCACCACATCTTGTCTTTCTTTTCTCATCTGCTTAGAAATTTTAAACATGTTCCTCCCTTCAGTTGTTTTCAGTTTCTCTTACCAGATGTTCTGTGCTCTAGATTTAGCTTCTCCCACTTTACTTGTTGCAATATTTTTCGTTGCAATATTTTTCATTGCAATATTTTTCGTTGCAATATTGTTCCTGGCAATATTTTTCCTTGCAATATTTTTCTGTTTTGTGGCCAAATCTATTACCGTAAATATTGACCACTCTGACTTTTGAGTGAACTGGATGTTGGATGTGTAATAAATTACTTACCTAAAACCTGCAATTTTCAACAGCACGAAATTGAAGGCACCCACAAAGGATGCCTAACAACCAATCTGACTGTTTAATCTTGTAGTGTCCTTGTTATAAAAAATGTACAAAGTAATTAACTTTTAGCATTATTTTGTTGAATGTTTCAGGAGATGTTTCTGTGACAGCCATCAAATATGTCAGACAAACTTGCTCTCTTCTGGTTGGGTTCAGCTTTGGCTGTTTTCAAATTTGGGATCTGGAAAGAATGACTTTAGTGTAAGCTTAAAATTGTATTATTAACTATACTTTTTAGTCATTAAAATGTTTTGTTTCCAAAAGGTTTTATTTAAAAATTATGTTGTTATACCTAGGAAAGTACTCTATTTTCTAAAGATATCTAATCAATTTGTAATCAGTAGAAGTGAAAGCTAACTTTTAAAACTTGTACGTTTGTGACCTTTTGCAGGGGAGGCAAGGGGGGATTTCAGCATTAGTTCATGAAAAACAATATTGTGTTACAGTTGTTACAAAACATATTTAAAGGGGGGAGATCACGTTTAAGTGCATGTGCGCCAGAATAGACTTTAAAATAAATTGTCCAAGGTAACACTAAATGAAGTTTAGCAAATGTAGCCAGAATCTATGCAAACTTTCCCTAAATAACATCTATCTGTTCGTTTTTTTCGGATTGAGTAGCTTAGTTGATTGCTGTCTTGGTTTTTTATTGAATTCAAACTTTTCGGAGAATACTAAAACTAGAAACATTTTGGTTTTCCATGATTCATGGTGGATTCTACTCAAAAATAGAGCCCATATCAATTTTCAAATTATTTAGGTTATTCACATTTATTTTAAATCAGAATGCTTTGATTATGTTAACTATTAGAGTTCTATGAACCTTATGAAAAAACTTTATTTACATAGCTCTCTCTAGTTATAGTTAATGGACAGGTGGGGAGTTTTCCATTTCTGAGATAAACATAGTTCCCATTGTGAAACTGGTCATTCTTCCCTTTTTCAAAGAGTATCTTCATGTATTTCTTTTCAAAGAGAGATAATCAACTTTGGTTTGAGAGAAACCGTCCCAGTGTAAAAATCCAAAGAACCCCAGTAAAATAAGAACAATCCTTGTGAGTTAGATAGGGAAGTGCCGTTCTTGCCAAATTCCATAACGAGGACTCTCACGTTAAGATGCCAAAATGACCATGGACCAAAATAGGAAAAAATATTCTGGTTATATTCAAAGTCTTCAATGTCATCGGACCACAGTCATTTTTGACTTGAATTGTTAGCGCAGTCAGTGTTTGTCACACAATCACAGATTACGTGACCTACGGTGCAAAGATCGATTTTTTTATCTTTCTGTGTAAGCACATTTATTTATTTATTTTTAATTTATTATTTATTTAAAGATACTTAAAAACGGTAGTCCTTCAGGGCACACAGGCACCTGCTTTTCAAGGAGCCGTTTGCAAACTACTTTAAAATTACAATACAAATATAAATTAAATTACAACTATCCCACTACCTATATTAGTGTAAAATTACATATATTACTAATTACAAGAAAACTTCAGCTGCGGTCAAGAATAGATTTAAATTTGCTAAGACTTAAATTTTGTTCCTTTGCTAAACTTGGTAAGCTGTTCCATAAGGACGAAGCCGAGTAACTAATACTCTTTTCATGAAATTTGTTATTGGTTTCCAAGGGAGAAGTTTATATTGTTAATACGGAATTGGTACATTTGATTCTCTTTGATTTTAAACATTACTGTTACTGATTGTGGCATGACGTTAGTTTTTACTCTGTGCATAAAAATACATTAATTTTGTTTCCCTTTAGCCGATCACTTAAGGGCTGCGAATTTAGCTCTTTTAAAACATCTTTTGATCTAGTTTCATATGTTTTGCCTGTAATCACTCTCGTAGCCCTATTTTGTAATTTTGTAGTTTGTTTAAAAGGTAGTCAGAACAATTATCCCATACAAGAATGTAATAATCAAAGTGTGATAACACAATAGCATTGTATATTTTTAACAAGGTCGATTGGGGGACACATTTTTTAATACGCTGAATCATTCCAATACCTTTGGAAGATTTTAAAACAATATTTTGTATTTGGTCATTCCACGAGAAGTGCTCATCAACAATCACCCCCAAAGTTTTAGATTTGTTGACTCGCTTTATTGTTGAGTCACAAATTTTGACTATAGGATCTATTAAAATGTTTGATACGCATTGTCGTGAGCCATTAATCATGTATACGGTTTTCTTTTTGTTAAGAGAGAGCCATTGGTGAATGTTTTCTAAGTCAGTATTTAGGCGTTCTTGTATTTCAGTATCGGTTTTACCTTGAGCAGATATATTTGTGTCATCAGCAAACATATATACTTGCCGAAGATAATGATACAGTTCGGAAGGTCACTTATATATACTTGTGGTATGCCACATTCAACCGTTTTTTCCTTTGATGTGATTTGATCCACCTTGCAGATTTGGATACAATTAGTAAGATAGGACTCAAACCAAGCTAGACTGTGACCTCTTATTCCATAATAATCCATTTTTGTTATGAGTATATTATGATCTACACAGTCAAAGGTTTTTTTAAGGTCAAGGAAAATACAGTAACTCCGTTCAAACTCCCCATATCCATATTATAGCCATTGATTTTTTGTGCGAAGGAGAGATGTTTGGGTGGAGTTTTTCCTCCAAAAACCTGATTGTTGTTCTATGAGTAAACCGTTAGACTCTAAATACGTATTAAGTTGTCCTGAAATTAATTTCTCAAATATTTTTGCAATACATGATAAGACTGAAATTGGTCTATAATTATCGCAGATTAATTTGCTGTCAGATTTGTGAAGTGGCAAGATTATAGCAATCTTAAAGTCATTGGGAAATATGCCCGATATATGATTAGTAGAAGGAATTGGACTTAGGCTTGGAAGGCTTAGAGCTGATTGCTTAGCCCAAGGAAGGTGGCTTGAGTTGGCTTCATTGTCCGCCTTTTGACTTTGCACAGGGTCTGGATGGCATTTTGATTGCCTTTCGTAGTTTCTTGTCGTCCTGTTCATTTGGTGCGATTAGATCGCTGATATATTGATTGACAGTGTCCCAGCCATGAGCATCCGTTATTTTTAGGATTCTATTCCCCTCTTTTAGTAAAAACAAATATTTTTCAGTTGACATGTGAGCCTGGAGTAGTTGGTTGGCCGATGCAATGGCCTCGAGTTGCTTTTTTATGATTAAAGTGCATTAGATCATATTTAAATGAATTTTTGCGCTATATAAATAATAAAGTTATTATTATTATTATTATTATTATTATTATTATTATTATTATTATTATTATTTTGTACTGATGGATTAAATTCAAACTGTTTCTTGTTATCGTTCCTGTTCCATTCAAATGTGTCCTTTTTAGTGTCTCTGCCTCATTCTTCAAGGCTGGAAGTTGTTAATTGTTCTTCTTTATGCACCCTTGTTGAGTTGTTATGAGTGACTTTGCCCATTCGGGAATAGTGCTGGCTATGCGCACGGAACTGGTGATCATTTCCGTCACATCGTATACAATCGTTTTTTTCATCGTTTTATACGATGTACGATTGGGATCGTTTTATACGATGACGTATGAATGGTTTAAACGATACGATCGAATCGTTTTTTTTATACGATAGGATCGTTTATTTTATACGATAGGATCGTTTATTTTATACGATAGGATCGTTTATTTTATACGATCGGATCGTTTTTTTTATACGATTCAGATCGTCTATACGATGACGTAATAGTATGTTTCACAGGATAATGGAACGATGCAAGGTCAGTCGGCTTTTCTTGGCAGTTGCGCTTTTCGGTACAGTGTGGTGTTTTGTAAATTTCACGGATCGGAAATATTGGATTGTGCTGTGAAAACATTTCAAAGTTTCCCGTTTTTGGTAAGGCTGAAGGTAAGAACAACCTTTTTGTGTTTACATTAATTTTACCGTCGTTAGACATTACTTTAATAAAGTCTTAAAGAATCTTTTGGTTAACTCAGTGTATGTGTTTGACTTCCTTCTTCTTTTTTACTGAAATGCAGAAATTTAATTTTTATGTCACTTAATTTTATACTAATAAGAGAATAAGAGAGTTTTTGTTATCATTATTAATTAGGTCTTTAGATTAAGTTTTTACTTTACTTTACCTTACCTTTTCTTTTTTACTCTAAGTTATGAAATCTATTTTATTGCAATGACAGTTCCAAACCACAACCTTAAGACGTTATCCATATCACAGTGCACACACACGGCTCTAAATTCATTACACAGTCTAAAACTTTAAATTGATTTTTTATAATAGAAAAAATCTGAAGCTATTTACAGTTTCCGCCAACTTCTGTCCCTGTACCAGAATTTTTCTCCATCACAACGCGTACGACATCTCATATTATCACATCGAACTGAGACCGTGTTAATTGAAGCCTATCTCAATAAAACAAAAAATAAAACATAGGACGAGCGTTTTAGGTTTTTAGTCAAAAATAAAAACTTTAAGAGGTGTTAACTTTTTTCTTTACTTTGTAAACTGATTTCCGGCCGTTCGGCTTCGCATCAGTTGTACTATATTATCTTATAATTTGAAGCATTTATACTCTCACCACGAGAGGGATTTTATCTGTAATTTAGTTAAATGGGCTCCTTAAGAAAGTAAAGTGTTATAACTGTTTTTTCTAATTCAAGAAAGATAACCAGTATGTTTCTTCTAGACCCTGAAAGTAGTAGCCGCCTGTGGAACGGCATGTAATGTCAAACCACATGCCGTATGAATGAACACCAACATTTTATAGAGTTACAAGCCGACAATAATTAAAATGGGTAAACAAGCTAGTTTGCTTTGACTCAGTTTTATTCTTTTTATGAAATGACCCTCATTTTATTACTGAATTATTAAATGTTTATTCTGGCCCCTAAAAGTTTTAGCATCTACGCTTTGCTATGCACTAGCCGTCTGTGTTATTGAATTTTCAGCTGCTTTAATAGAAATAGATATTGAGAAAAAAACGTTTTTAAGTTGTTTTTATGAGTACAAAGACAACATTATACCATTCTAAACACGGTTTGTTATTAATCAATGCCTTTGTAATTCATCGAACTGAGGTAAAATAAGAAGCAAAAAAGGTAGATTAATATTAAAACTTCATTTCATAATGAAATGAAGTTTGGATCTTCCATTAATCTAACCTTTTTGAAAAAGTTTCTCTATTTCACATATACTGAGTTATGTTAAGTTCTGCATATAAAATATCAGTTGTTTGTAAAAACGAAAAATGGGATATGACATAATCTCAGACTTACAGTGTTTTTGCTTGGCTAATTAATGAAATTTGAAGTTTGGCTTCTAAAAACATTTCCTTTGAATCGGATTTAAAATGGCGGAAAAAGGCAATGTCGAGTATGAATCAAGCATTAACTTTAATAGAGTTACAAGCAGACCGCAAAAATATGTTTACTTTGACTCGGCTCATTTTATTCTTTTTTATAAAATATTCCTCTTATTAATTGAATTGTAATAAGTTATATTCTGCTCCCTGAAAGTTTCAGCATCTACGCTTTGCTGGCATGCTATGGACAGTTTTAAAGTTGTTTTTGTGAGTACAAAGTTTGGCAAAGCCAAATGAAAGAGCAAATTTGAACTTAAAGCTGAAGCAAAATAAAATATTAGAAGCTATGAATTTTTAGGAAATGAAAGAGCTTAAATGAGAAAGTTTCTAAAATACTTCAAGCTGGGTTTTTATACTGACACTGCTGACACGATTTAACTATAGATTTTTTGAATTTCAAATGTTTTGCTGGCTACTCATGCACAGCTTTAATTTAAGAAACATTTTTCCACAATCAATATGCATACATATTATGGTATACTATTTTTTAAAAAGTTGACATTAAACCAGTTGAGTTGTCAACCAAAAAATCAGTTCAGTAGAATTTCTTCGAGTTGTTTTTTGTGAGAATGTGATGCTGTAAATATCAAACAAGGACTAAAGAAGGAACAACCGTTTTGTTTAGTTGATTGTATAAATATTCTGGAAAGCAATTTCTTTCGGCTAATAATCCACGTAACATCTCCGCAGCTACTAAGCTAGAGTTCAATTTTCCATTTTGAATTTAAGTTGACAATTTATATTAATATTCTTTATGTCAAACAACATAATATTTCGTCCCTTTTTAGATTTACAGTGTTTATAGAACATACTGTGACTCAAAATGTTTAACAAATGTTAAACCAATACTTGTAATGTTTTTTATTGGAAATTTGGAAATTCAATTGAGTTTTTTTTAAAAAAAAAAAAAGTTAATTCTAAGCATTTCCATCTTTGAAATGTAAAAGTTTGTTGAGTTAGCTCTAAAAAGTTACAAGAAAATTAGGTGTATATGTTTTAAGGAATAGCTCCAGGTATTTAGAGACAGTGCATTGTAAACGTTTTGTGCATACAGGATTGCGATCTCAGTAGAAAATAAAAATAATTGAATGTTTTTCTATATATAAATTTAATACAGTAAATCACTAAATGCATGCCGATTTCAAATTTGGCATTTAGTGTCTTTATTAGTTATCCCCAACAATTTTTAAAGCATCTTTGAAGCATCAGCAACGTAGAAATGTAAAAAATAACTGCAAAATAAGTGAAAAGAATGTGTAAATAAAGCCATAGCGTTCATCGTTCGAGTGTTCTGATCGTATCAGGTTTGTCATTTCGTGTGAACCAAGCCGCTACAGTCGAATGGTTTTCTAACTTGTTTGTGTTTCACACTCAAAAAGATTTCGACAGGCTGGAACCATGACCATATGGCTTTATTTTCATCTTATTTGTACTTTAATTTTCACTTTAGTTTCACTTATTTTGTAGATATTTTTTACATTTGTCCAGAACTAATCACCGTGAACCGTTGTGTGAAATCACCGCGCCACTTTGAAAATAACGCGGAAAAAAGGCAGAGAAATGTCAAATGCCTCCGCCGTTAATCAATGCGACCGGTCGCGGCTGTCACAAGTCCTTAGTACAATTACTTTTCACTCCCAAATGAGTTATGATAGAAAACGAAGTGTTTATAATTCAGTTCACAGTTGCTTGTTTCCATTTCGCCATCAAACTTTTAGCTACTTCATCTTTTTGTTTTCATGTATAAACAAGTCTGAATCTGTTTTAATTATTTTTTAGATAACAAGAAAGAACTTGAGCAAGAGATAGAACACAAAACTGTTCTGCTGCCTTCACAAGAATGTAAAAGATGAAATTACTACGCTTATGTTAAAAGAAAACTGCCCTCCTACCTTTGGCTTTACTAGAATGTAAAAGATGAAATTACTACACTTACGTTAAAACAAAACTGCCCTGCTGCCATTACTAGAATGTAAAAGATGAAATTACTATACACTTGTGTTCAAACAAAACTTAGCTCAGCTGCCTTCACAAGAATGTTAAAAATGAAATTACTACACTTAGGGTGCATTTCTTTGGGAAAAATCCTAATCCGGATTCTGAATCCAAAAAGGGATTTTTCGTTTCTTTGGTAAAATC
>JANCMA020139406.1:0-14282 GCA_024336925.2 Zoanthus solanderi
AAGTCCTTAAACATTGCACTGACAAATTAGAATGCCTCATTTATGAAATGCTCTATATAAAAGAACTCAAACCATCCTTAAACAAACAAACAGACTCTGTCAAGGCCAAGGTTTTTATCCCTTGAGAATTTTAAATATTTATCTGTTAATTATTAAAAGTCAAGGTTATCATCCCTCGAGACATTTTATTTTATTCATTGTTGTATTTTTTCGAATGTTACGCAGCATATCATTTGTATATAAACAGTTCAATTTGTACTCATTAAGTTACTTGAGAATGATGCCGGTGAGCATCGAAACGTCGTCATATAAACTTGTCATCGTCTCGTTTATTATTAAGTTATTATTATTATTATTATTATTATTATCATTATTATTATTATAGTAGTGGTAGTAGTAGTAGTAGTAGTGGTAGTGGTAGTGGTAGTGGTAGTGGTAGTGGTGATGGTAGTGGTAGTGGAAGTGGTAATGGTAGTGGTAGTGGTAGTAGTGGTAGTGGTAGTGGTAGTAGTGGTAGTGGTAGTGGTAGTGGTAGTGGTGATGGTGATAGTGGTAGTGGTAGTGGTGATGGTGATAGTGGTAGTGGGAGTGGTAGTGGAAGTGGTAGTAGAAGAAGAAGTAGCAGTAGTAGTAAAAAATGTCAGCGGAAAACTTTGATTGCCATGTAATGTTTATCAGTACTTGATTTACAGTGCGCACCGATAATTTACGTTTTTCAAAAGAATATGTTAGAAATCTTGAGATACGTATCATTAAATAACTTTATGCCAACTTATGTTGCTTTTTTTATTTTGGCTGGTACAGAATTATTTAAAAGTCTTTCTATTTCTTCGTTAGAAAACTCGAAAAATCTACTTTGTAACGCCAATTTCTCAGCTTCCCTTCCCGGAAAACTTTTTCAGCTTGGCAACACTTTCCATATTCGATTATTCGGTATATGAGCTAACAACCGAGATTGAGTGAACCAATCAGAATGCTAGAAACGCAATATTCGAGTCTGAAAATTAAAGAACATTCGTTATTTTATTTTAGTAATAGTTGTTATGGTGGTGTTTGTTGTACTCTATTATATATACTAATAATAGTAATCTGTAGAAACAGAATAATAAACTAAATTCAGTTTTAGAATTACTTAAATCATGTTCTTTCCAGATTGCCGTGAGGTCCTCTAAGGAAGTTCAAACTCTGGTTGTCTGGGTGAGGAGAGAAGAACATGCTGCTACAATCTGTAAGGATAACAATGGTGACACTTTACTCGGCCCGGTTATCAAACTTCACCGCGATGAGGTAGTAACGGACGATATCACACAAGCAAAGGTTGGTTCGGTTATTCTTGTAAAATAATTCGGTTTATTATATATAATCCAAGGCCCAGTTGTTCAAAAGCCGATTGCTGAGCACTAACCCAGGATTAAATTTATTAATCTGTGTTCTTGTTTCCAATCTTACAGCTAAAGATTTGAGCAGTAATTTGCGGATTAACAAGATTTTTCTTTTGAAAATTCAAACAATGTTTTTAAGAATCGTCAACCTTTTCTTAAAGAATAAATTGTTCCTTGAATATTCGTTTAACTCAGGATTAAAGTGAATCAGCTTTTGACAAATTAACCCAACCTTTACTTTCGTGTTTTCAATGTAGTAAGTTTTATATAATAAACAGAAAATTGCACTGATGATTGGATATAAGAAATTTCCCATTGAGCCTTAGATTAATTAGTCTGCGTGGTAACTTTGCTCATTGTTTAAAACTAAATAAGTTAAAGTACAGCTTTTTGATCCGTGTTTTTGTAGTTAGTTTTGGCGGAGTTACATGCGGTTCCCTCCTTGTCCAAGGCTGTAATGAATGTTTGGACTTGAAGAGTGTTAGCAATTCAGTATTTTAAGAATGCAGCTTCTTTTTCCCCATTTTGGTACCTAACTTAAGGCTTGGTGTTGAAATCAGTTTGTCAAATAAAGAAAAGTGTGTGCAAAATTTTATTTGTTGTTGTCATTTGCTCAGTCGCGCTTATCCACATCTGAAACAGGAGTTTTATCTTCCACTAATTAGAGCAAAATTATTACAATGATATTATATTACCTTTGAAAGGTGTTATCCCGAACTTAAACGCATTCTTAGTGCTTTTCGGAGTAGAGTTTTCCTTCATTTTGAACATTTTATCTCACGCCGGTTATAATCACCTTCGTTATAACCGGTATAATACGTGAACCTCCACCAATGACAATGAGAGCACCGTAAACTCTATAATCATTTGAGTAATTGTACTAAAGCAAGATAAATAAATTAGATTTTAAAATTTAAGACTGAACTTCAGTTTTGAAAGAAAACACAGTTCTAAGTATTCTTAAGAAGGTATTAGTTGTTTATAAATTTAAAAATTGATGGATTTTAAAACTGTTTAAAGACATTCTTATAGAAAGGTTCTGTTTTATGCAATGGAGAAACAGTGTTTAGCTTATCGGGCTCATATTATCAGGGTAACATTAATTTATAACTGATCCACTTTCACCATATATTCAGAACAACTGTTTTTGTAATCACATTATAAATTGGGCCCCTGATGGTAACTTTAGAGGCAAACAATGTAAATAATGACTCACTTAATCTGTGTTTTCTATTTTAGGTCATTAATTACAAGTTCCAAGTCGACCTAGACTCAGTGTATGAAGGGAAATATGAGCCCGTATACAAACTGGCCAGGGTTGAAACGAGTGAAAGAAACAAGTTTCAGCTCGTTGCACAGGCTGTATTCACTGACCATGTGTACAGTGAAAGGACCAACTCTGACACATTCTTAGTTAGAACGCAGAGAAGTGAAAATGAAAGTAGGTTTATACTGCCGTTGTATAAAGAATACCAACCATGTTGTTTTCGTCAAAACTTAATTTCAGAATTGTTAATGATTAAAGCTTTGTATTTGATGTTGCAAGTTAAAAAGAATACCTACTGATACAAGCTTTTGCGTTTTGTGTTTTACTTGCTCTATTGTTCTCATTTTTTTGGATAAACGATTCTATTGTGTGTTCCACAGAACCAATCATCGCACCTTGGAGTTCCTGCCCATCATCTTACAAACGTGTAGCTTTGAGTTCCAGTCCCCCAATCGTTTCAGAGCCGGACAGTAGCGTTGCACCCGAGGGTCAGTTACCCAAAGCTGCTTATATATTTTTCCATTGTTGGTTAATTACATTTAATCTCATTAGCCCTATGACTTTACAAAGAAAAGGAACCGAGATAAACAAGAGATGCTGTTTAAAGGTTGAGAAGGTTTGTCAAACGAACAACGATAAATCTTCTGGGTCCTTACATAAAGCCTCTGAGAAGACATCGGGGTTTGTAGAATTTGCGAAAAATTGTTCAATAGACCTTATACTTATTCTTTATAAAACTCTCTTTACATCGCATTTAACACTTCAGGACTTCAGTGTTTATAACAGAAATGTTTATTCCTATTTGTGGGACGTGCATTATGGCGCAGTTAGTAAGATCTCAGCCTTCCGACCACAAGTTCCCCAGTGCGATCACCGGTTCTGCCGAGATTTGAATATTTGTGCGACCTCATTTCCGCCTAAGCTAACTCAGCTTTCTATCCTTCAGGGGTAGGTAAATGAGTACCAGCGTCTGTTGAAAGCTACCCTGCGATGGATTGGTTTCCCTTACAGGGGAAGTCGACTCTGATCCACTTAACACTACAGAAACCGGAGGTAAGCTCCGGCTCCATGGGCCACTTGGCTCGTAAAGAATTTACCTTTGCTTTTGCTTGTCAAAAACGTTAGCGAGTTTGCTTTGAGAACCACTGAACTGGTTTATGCTAATAACCTTGCCTAAAGCACCATCGCACGTGATTAGCTGTTATATGGAGTGATGAGTTTTTTCAAAGCTATTCATGTGGTAAATGTGGCGGATGTAATTCCTCTGAGTTAACTTTTTCCACTGGAATTAACATCTAAGTGTTTAAAGAAGTATTACATCTATAGGTTAGTTAAACTTAAGAAATGGTGTGTAAGCTATATACTTATTATAATATATGAACAATGTCTGTAATACATTATCTTTATATAGTTACAGTATGTATAGTATATATAGTTTTATATAGTTAGTAAGTGCAGTTTTGATACAAAGAAATAGAGTTTTTTTACGTTCAAGTACAGTGGTAATTACATTAAAATATTTTACCAAGTTTTCTTTTGAAACAGACTCACCGACTGTTCTTGATCAATATTCGAGGGACTCGCCTTGTTCAGGTATTGTATATTGTACTTCATGTTTATTTTTGCTTCAAAGATGGATTTCTCGTAAAGTTGGGAATACAACCACGTTGTATATTGATAT
Organism: Zoanthus solanderi; assembly: GCA_024336925.2. NCBI lineage: Eukaryota > Metazoa > Cnidaria > Anthozoa > Zoantharia > Zoanthidae > Zoanthus > Zoanthus solanderi. Next base: position 4,331 of record JANCMA020139406.1, read on the forward strand.
TTTTTGTAAAAAACATAAAGTTACTCTGGTTAAAAATTTGATTAGAAATTAAGTTTTAAAACAATCCCAACCGGTCTTTTTTGGGGGAAGTGATAAAAATGTATATAAAAATCGTTTTTAGAAACCAAAAAAATGCTAATGTTTTTGTCCTTTAAAAGTCAAGTTTAAATATTCCTTTTGGAGATGCAAACCATCGTCCCTTTTCAAATCCTTTTCTCAGCTACAAACATTAATCTCCCACGCTTCAAGAACTCTTCTATCACGCCAATTCCCACTCCTACGTAACACTTCAATTGAATCCCACGCTTTTGAATGGCCTCTTTTTTGAACGTGCTCCGCTGGCGCGGCAGATTTTTTGCTTTCCAACTTGGATTTTTAATTGTTATAGGGTACAGTAATGCATTACAATAGGTTTGAACCACTAAAAGGGAAACTTACGAAGTAACTGAGGAGCTGTAACCCCAGGCTTTTCTTATGTGCAACTGCTTTAATGCGTGTACTGAAAGAAAAAAAGAAAGAAAGAAATGAAGGAAGATAGGAAAGAAAGGAAGAATAATAGGAGAGAAGATAAGAAGGAACGAAGAAAAGAAGGAAGGAAGGAAGGAAAGAAAGAAAGAAAAGAGGAAGAAGGGAAGCAGGCAGAGAAGGAAGGATGGAAGGAAGGGAGGAAGCATAGGCGTCACCAGGATTTTTTGAGAGGAGGTCGATTGAAAAGTAGGGAGTCCTCGAGTGCCATTTTACTGCTGTAGGGAAGTGAAAGATGGGTGCTTAATCGGTCAAATACGGTAAGTTTAGAAGATGAAAATAATTTGAATGAGATTATTCTAATAGGATTTATTTTGAAAGTTAAAAAAGACTTTCCTCTTTTTGATGTTCACGACTCCTCTGGGAAGGGAGAGAGGAAGGAAGGAAGAAGAAAGAAGAGAAGGACTGGGCTTTCCAGTTGTTTTTTAAGTTTCAGATTGTCTTTTTAAAGTGAAACATAGCACTAAAAAGGCCTATACTTACTCTTGTGACAGCTTCAAGCATAGACCATTTAATTGTTAAGCATCTTGACGCACAAAGAGCAAACATAGACGAGTTGAACGTCACTTACATCAACACTCGCCGAGGAGACATTGCGTATCACGTTGAACTGAACGGCTCGCACTTGTACAAAAAACTTGAGGAGGGACAGGTAGTTGCATTTCTCGCTGCACCAGGAGGACACACAGTCATTGAGCCTCTGACAACAAAAAATGCATCACAAGCTGTGCTAGCTGGTGTCATTACAAGATCTGCATGGGTGCAGTGCGAATCACCAAAGGAAGACAAAAAAGGTATTTTTTAAAAAAAAAAAACTAGAAAAAAATCTATCAGATTTTTCATATTGATATGCTCAAATACAAAATCAACGAGTCTTAGATTGTTCTCTACAGCGATTCACATACATTTTATATGTTTAAAATGCTCTCAGTAGGACAGGCAGACTACACAACATCGGGACCACTAGCCTACGCTTTGCGATAGATGTTTGTGGGCTTAATAAAAAATGGGTTTAATAAAAGCAAAGCCCTAACCATATGCAGATTTTAAAGCAAAGACAGCACCTTTTTCTTGAACATTTAAAGATCCTGAGTGCTAGTCCGGCCGGGAATCGAACCCGAACTTCCCGCACTATAAACTGGCAACTAGGCTAACCAGATGGCAGTTTAATTTTTTAGCTACTCATTGTTTATTTATTAAGACGTTAAGAAACAGTGTTTATGAGTTAAGTATGTATTTGTTGTTTTAAAACATTTCTTTTATTTCCTAAAATACGTTAATGGCATTTGATTCTTTTAAGATATTATGCCTCTTTCTCAAGTATCTACGATAGTCTGCCATCGATATCGGCGATTCGCCTTGAATCACTTGGCATGCATAAGAACAACAACAAAAACAGCTCTTTATTTGTACCTTGATAAATATATAATAATTTACGGTACAAGACTAAATTGTAGTTAAAAAGTATTTTCCCTACCAAATAACTTAGAAGTTAAGAGATATAAAAAAACCTTAGGAGCAGTTAACAGTTAAACATTTTACATTCCTAAGATAACGGAAGTATATAAGTACAAATGCTATCAATGAGAGTATATTACACATATTCTAAAGGATAATTCACACACAAGAATACAATTTGTTTAACTAGAGAAAATAACCAATTGAATTTGCAGGAGGATTAGTTATAAATATACTATAAATATGAATATGAAATTAACACAATTTTAAGATATAGACTGTACTGCAGAAAGACCTGTACAAAAGATCTATCAGCTACAATATGAATAAACAGGAATAATAAATGAATGGATGATGTGTGACGTGAAAATTATGAACCAATATGAGTAGAAGCTTGGCACAAACCAGCAATTTTAGAAGAGTTTAATCTAGGTCAGCCTTCTCGACTACTGCTTCGGAAACACGGTCTGTCTGCAGCAGTTTGTAACAAGCTGTTTTTTTTGAAAGAGCTAGTGGTATTTAATGCCCAATAATAATGGTTATGTCAATTTTTGAGATTTGAGTCAATTATAAAATAAATACACTTTTATTTGGTGTCTAAGACCTGCTGGACCATGCAGTGAGCTTCCGGTCGTGTTGCAGATTGTGGCGAGCTTTCACAGACCCTTACAGTTCTTTTGGAAACCTTAATTGTGGTTAAAAATTTTCATTTCCTCAAAGGTAAAACGGATATCGTGTGTATAATTGGGATGGTTCCTGTCAACATTGTGGGCACCGTACGGACTGGAGATCGAGTGTACTCTTCAAGCGAAAACCCCGGATGTGGTATTCCAGAGTCCCATCTTCCCCTAGGCTATTCGTTCACAAGCAGGTAACTAACTGGCGATCAAGGGTTTTGTTTTGGCTCAGGGCACAAAAAAAGGGAATGAGAAAATGAAGCCTGATACAAATGACTTTTAACTTTTTCCCACTTTCTGCCACAACACATAAATCATATCCTCTCACGTTTTGCCCATTTTATTTTTATGATTAAAAAAACAGGTCTTGGTAACAAAAAACTGTTTTTAGACACCAAATCAGCTCAACATCTTGGCTTTATTTGTTTCTCATTATGTTTAGCGCAATATGAATCAAGCCTTGATCTCCGATACAGTTTTATAAATTGATAGATTTTACACGAGATAATGCAGTGAGATAGAGGTTAATAGAACGTGAAACGTTCATTTATCCCTTTGGGTACTCTTAATCTCCACGTGATAAATGTTCAGCTTTTCAAGTTCTATTAACCTTCTGTTATTTTCATTCTTTCCTTTTGTTTTTTACATACCTATCTCATTGCGTTATCTTACTTTGCATCACTATATAACCACCTTGTTACTGGTAAAAAAGCAAAACAACCATAATCTTTTCCCAAGAGAAGCAATTGCTGCTGTAATGTTTGCTTAACCCAGAGTTAAATTTACACCACCTTTGAATAACCCAGCCCAGAGTGTTAAACCTTTGTCTCTTGCCTCTGTTACTGACAGTGGAACGCCAGATCCTCACACTACTAACTAAAATGATTAAAAACTTTCAGCCTTGAGTTGATAAAATTAATTCTGTTATTATTTTGTAATGCACTTCGATAGCTTTTTGAAACTCTTTGACGTGTATTTTTTATTTAAGTAGTTAAAAGTTATTGTAGTCAATGCAAAATTGTGATGTTTTTCATCTGAACTGCTTTACCAGAAGCCACACCTTACTGGGAATGGCAATGGAGAGCAAGACACCACGGAGTGTTCGTCAAATGGAGCCAATGCTTGTCAAATGTTTTGTCTGCATTGTGCTTGGGATTAACAGCCAACAACTCAACAAAGAAGTAGAGAATGTACTGGAGAGCATGGAAATGGATATCAGTGTCAAGATTCTCAAGAGTTCAAAAAAAAACTGGCGGCGTGAGTCACTAGGGTTGTGTTGTGTTGGGGTTAATCAGTTTTGCTTGGTTAAGCATTATCTTCTCCTATAGACAACTAAAATGATGACGTCACAAAAATTTGATTTGTGAAATCACTATTTTGGTTGTAATATACAGAAAGAACAAGATAAAAATGCCTCCATGCCAAAATTTAGCATATTGCCACAAATCAGTGATGAATTATTGCCTCGGTTATGCTCTGATGACCCCGTACAATTTCTTTTTAATTGGCTTGGTTCCTAACGTTAAGAATCAAGCCCTTTTTTGAAGGATTTGTATGAAGTCATTAGAGCATAACTGTGGTAATATTTAGCCAGCAATTTGCACCAAAATAATAATTTTGGCAAGGATACGTTAAAGATGGCTTGACTTGATCTCTCGCATGATTTCAACAAATCCCATAAGTTGGCAAATTTTATAATTTCAATGTCAATTTTAATTTTTGTGACATTACACATTACCTCTCTATTAAGAAAACCCATTCCTGGTTTGCTTGATTGATCAATCATTTTAACCTTATCAAGGTGCAGGTTGATGTGGTTGAAAACAATGGCAGCAGAACTTATCCACATCACCAACCGAAAACGGATACTTAAAGGTGTTCTCAATCAAATTGACAAATACTAAATTAGACTGGAACGGTTTAAAACGATGGACAGCCGGGCTATCTTTATCAACATTGCGAAATGAATGATAATAATAATAATTACAGTTCTTGTACATTTCGCAAGCCTCAATGCGCTTACATATTAAAACAACAGACCACCCCCAAAATTCACGCACCAGACCCCGTGAACAGAGCCCCAGGCCGAGACCCGGCGAAGTTAAAAAACTGAGCACCAAGTCCCGCCCAGAGATTGTCCGCAGGAACCACTGCGCAAACCTGGAAATGGGCTGTTGTGCTGGATAAGAACTATACGTGAAATTTAAAAATAAATTTCTAAATGAAATGAAAAATACTAGATATATGAACAATGTTTCAAAAATACTAGATATAAACATGTTGTTAAATAAGAACTATGAGTATAATTTAAAAATAAATAAATTACTTAGTAACATGCTAAAATATTAGATAAATTATGAACTGTGTTAATTATAACTATTTAGAAATTGAAGAAATTTTCAAAAAGATGAGTTTTAGATTAAAGAGAGATTTAAACTGGTTTATAGATTCAGAGATTTTGATGTGAAGTGGTAGTTAGTTCCAGAGTCTTGGGGCAGCAACGGAGAAGGCACGGTCACCATAGGTGACTGAGGCAGATTTAGGAACAGACAGGAGACCTTGGTTGGTTGAGCGGAGGTTGTGGGCAGGAGTGTAGCGGGTAACGAGGCACTGGAGATAAGATGGAGCGAGATCATTTATTATTTTATAGGTAGTGAGTAGAATTTTAAATTGATGCGTTCTGAGACAGGGAGCCAGTGAAGATCAAAGAGGACTGGTGAGATATGTTCTGAACGTTTGGTCCTGGTCACAAGACAAGCAGCAGAATTCTGGAGCCTCTGAAGTTTGGCCAAGTCTGACGTAGATATTCCGAAGAGCAACGAGTTACAGTAGTGGACTTTAGACGTTACGAAGGCATGGACAAGACGTTCTGTTGAGGATGGACTGAGATATTTCCTTATTCTACCGATAGATCGCAATGCACGCATGGTGGCCGGAACGACAGATCTTGTTGACGTGTGAATACTGAAAAGGACTCTACTGAGATCTGGAGTTTCAACCAAATTATCAAACCAAATTATACTGAAATGGCGGAAACGATAGACAGCAGGGTTACCTCCATCAGCATCCAAAGCAGACCTGAAACGTGTTCTATTGCGAGTTTCAATCAAAACAACCAAAGTTGAATCAGGCTGAAATTGTAGAAACGATAGACAGCAGGGCTATCTGCATCATAAACCAAAAACGGATACTGAAAAGAGTCTATCGGAAGTTTTAACCTATTAACAAAAAATGAAGTATCCTGAAGTGATAGGAAACAATAAGCAACAGGGCTTCCCACATCATCAAATATAGTTGGTAAAAATGTGTCCAATTTGGGTCTCGACCAGTTCAACAAAACCAAATTAGGTTTTTTATTTTCCAGAATAATGCGATCTGAAAAGAGTTTTTACACTTGTTTTTCTTTTTGTGTTAATATACCGTGACTGGTAATGACACTCGAAAAAGGTAGATGGAGAATTTTTCATATTTATGGCCTAGTTTAGCCATTGGAATCCCTATATCATGAGATCTCTTAGACTCTGACATCCCTGGGACCTTGCATGTGATCCCTTACACCTTGTGATCTCTGACACCATGAGGTCCATGAGAATTTGTTGTTTCTTAGACTCTATGATCCCTGAGACCTGTGATTCCTGAGAACGACAATCGGAGACGACTTAAGGATACTGCACACAAGTAGAACCACAATTCAGAGCAAAACTAGCATCCTCCATATGCAGGTAACTCGTTCAAGGTTCCTGTCAAGGAGTGATAGTTTTATCCCAGATTTTCATCTGCTTTTCTCATTTTTTTTTTATTTTCAAACAAATAAAGCATTAATAAAAACGATTTCATAAAACAATCCAAGAATCGAACTCCAAATTGCTTAAACGGAAAGTGAACTGGGGAACAAGTTTCCCTAAACTGGTAAACAATGCGAATCGAGGCACTAAAACAAACTAACCTCACAAAGCAGGGCGGAGAATTTTTAACAATAGCCATTGTTGCCCAAAATTTTATGCTATAAGTCACTGCTACTTCTACGGAGTATATTCGAGTCAAAAATGAGAAACTCCTAGCTATAACTCATTGCTACACCTACGGAGGATCAGTGAGTCAAAAGGCGAAACAAAGCATTTCAATTATATAAACGGTTTGTCTTATTATTCAAGGTACGTACAGCTTGGTGTGTGGAGTGGTACTACTGCTGGGATTACTTGGGGCATTTCTGTATGAGTACTTTTTTCCTGGATCTGCCTTGAGATACTGGTTGTGCAAGCAAGGCAGCATTCCTGGTCATGAACTGTATTACCTTCATGCTGATGAATATGGAAAGGTAGGATAATTATTTAATATACGGAATTTGTAAACTAACTTTTTTAACGTCTTTCGCGAGAGATCTTACTCGCCCGGAATAAGAGAACTAAATTAAAGCCCTTAAATCACTTAGTTCACTATTTTTTATTAATTAAAGTGCCTATGAAGCGATTTTTTTTTCACAGTTTTAAAACATAGCGTTTCAAACATACGATTCCAAAATTTGAGATGTGTAGGATAAAAATTGGCGATTTTATAAGTGTTTTAAATTGATAAAAAGTTAAAACGTTTTCTAGTTTAAAATTTAAAAACACAAGCTTTCGGTTGTCAACCTACAACCTTTGACAAGTAAAAATATATGCAAAACGAAACCGTATAAAACGTTGAAAGGTGTGAAATAGAAATTTAGAATATGAATAAAACGTCCCGGAGTATTCCTGTGTTTTTGTTCATCTTACTCGACACATTGTTCATCCATATAAATTGGAGGCTTTTGTCTTTCCTTTTACGGATATCTGCGCTGTCTCTCCGGCTGTTCTTCAATAGGTTCATCTGCTTCTTTTCTCTCTTGTTCTGCTAGATTATTTGGGTGACAAAATCCTCTCCCACGCAGACGTACTTTACGTACGTCTTTTCGTACGTCAAACAAGGCTTGTTGAAGTTCGCACGTAAATGGAAACCGGCGTCTTAGAAATCTATATACTCATGCGCAATTCGGTAGAAAAAAAGCTCCTCGTTGCCGTGGCTTTTGCCAGTCGTAAGGCCCCTAATAACAGGTCTATTCGTCATGATTTTGTCAATCAAAATTTTCAAACAGAGCGGCAGCGTAGTAACACATCGGGAACGTCATAGGGACGTCACTCGACCACTTTGAAAGCTACCTGAAACTGTAATAAAAAACTAGATGGAAACGAACGGTGTTAAAAAGAACTCAGTCAGAAAACGCATTTGGTTCCTAAAAGTAAGCCGTACCGAAAGCTCATAAAAATCCGGCAAAGAACTAAAGACAAAATGGTAATAATAAATTTTCTACGTTATCCGTGAAGTACATGTAAAGACCGCCATTGGAAATAGTTGTGGCGCATTTCACATGAAGGGCTTCCGAATCTATTACTGCCTGCAGAAACTGACAGATTGTGTATTTAGATTTTTGTATCAACTAACAGGTGAAAGAAAGGACTAGACATGTTAAACAACGGTCGGCCATAAGAGAATAGTAAGAGTGACTGATCATTTTTAGAGGAACATTCGAATTTTGTCAAAGTTTCAGTATTTGAAAAAGTCGATTGTCTCAAGAGAATTTCGGAGAAACAATTTGCATATTACAACAAAAAAGAAATTTATTTTAAGAGCTGGAAAAAAAACACAACCTATTAACGACGATGATGAAGTTTTCACAGAACAAAGGGGCAGTAAATTCCCCGATACCGATTAAAAAGCACAATCCGTTGCGTCGGATTACAAACCGAAGAAACAGTGAGCCTTCACTGGAATCAAAAAAATCGATAGATCAATCTTCTTCCTATGACTCACCTAGAACTTCCTCAATTTGGGAAAACAGTGGTAATTTTATTTCTCGTTACACGATAAATAGCAAACCACAAGACATTTCAGAAAGAAGCGAAAGTCAATCTTACAATCAAGCTGTAACGAAACATAAAAAGCTTTGTCGAGTGTCGGAAAAAGCTATGGAGCACGTACCATTAAATGGATATGGTGCGAGTGAAAACACATTCCCGCAAAGCTGTCAGAGCAAAAGTAAAGTCGCCCAGCTTTCTCGTTCAGCACAAATTAAACTGAATCTGATTCCTATTAGTCCATGAATAGCTATGTACAGCGACACCAAAATGTATCACCTTACCCGGCGTCTGTAAGATGTGATAACTTTAAATACATAAAAAGCTTAAATTACAATTAGATCAGTAAATGAAAACACATACTATGAAAGTGTAGTCTGTTTGTTTCTTCTCAATCTTCTATATAATTTTAGCCTGAAATGCAGGCTTTTTCCGTGTGCTTCGTAGATTCGCCGCCATGTTGGCCTGGGAAATGTGGACTGTAAAAATGATTGTATATGTCTTTCTAGAAACTTGGATAGAAGTGGACGGTAATTCACTAATTGTTTGTATCCTTACGATTTTTGTATTCATTTCAAATAAAGGAGTTGCTCTAGCAGTGTTCCAACGATTTGAACTATTGGAGTAGTTGGTTATTTTCAAAGAGCGGCAATCTTTAAAATCCTTGCATGGGTTAAATTTATCAATCTCTAACGCTTAGTTCGAGTTCGATTAAATCATTCCTAGTTATACGACATCCCTGCAAAGATGAGGGGCATATCATGCATCTGTTTAACAATACAGAAACCGGAGGTAAGCGCCGTAAGTATTAATCAAACTGATCGTCGTTCTAGTAACTAAGGCAAGGCAGGGCAAAGGCCAAAGTATAAGAGAAGACTAGGCAAGGGAGGAAAAGATAAGATAAGACTAGGCAAGGGAGCACAAGGTAAAATAAGACTAAGCAAGGGAGGACAAGGTAACACAAGACTAGCCAAGGGAGAACAAGGTAAGACTAGGCAAGGGGGGGTAAGGTAAGATAAAAGGTAACACAAGACTAAGCAAGGGAGGATAAGGTAACACAAGATTAGGCAAGGTAGGACAAGGTAAGACAAGACTAGCCAAGGAGGACAAGGTAACACAAGACTAGCCAAGGGAGAACAAGGTAAGATAAAACTAAGCAAAGGAGGACAAGGTAACACAAGACTAAGCAAGGTAGGACAAGGTAAGACAAGACTAGCCAAGGAGGACAAGGTAACACAAGACTAGCCAAGGAGGACAAGGTAACACAAGACTAGCCAAGGAGGACAAGGTAACACAAGACTAGCCAAGGGAGAACAAGGTAAGACTAGGCAAGGGGGGATAAGGTAAGATAAAAGGTAACACAAGACTAAGCAAGGGAGGATAAGGTAACACAAGATTAGGCAAGGTAGGACAAGG